>SJOL01009318.1:252820-275849 GCA_004794785.1 Opisthorchis felineus | reverse complement strand
GGCGCAGCAAGGGTCTCGCGTTCCTCATCCTGGAAGGCGAGTAGCACCGACAGCGCCCAAACTTTTCGTAAGCTCTTTCATGCACCTCGACCGGGTCATGGGTCGGCCGCCTCTGCTTCCGCCGCTCTGAATCGGGCACGGAAAACAGCACTGTCTTAAGCAAACGATGGTTCGGCATACGCAGTGCATGACTTAACTGGCACAACTCTCTGTGCTAGACACATACTTCAATGGAAGACCCGTTGAACATCCGAAAACTCGCTTTCTAATCTCCTAGCTACCGGTTTGCCGGCGCCAACCCACACGAGCAATGGCTCCGATGCCACAATTTTCGAACAACTAAGGACTGCTCAAACAGGCCAAGTCCGACAGCCATACAACAAAACAGCCTGCACTGCAGCCTGATACACGCCCCCTGAGATCCAGGGATATACCGCTTAGACGCCATAGGTATCTCAAACTAGCCAACTCAACCCGGTCCTCGCAAAGTTGTGCATTGACCTCATCTGTCACACTACGGTCGGGACTATTACAACTTCCAAAATAAGTAAAGCAATAAGGCGTCTGAAAATTTTACCTAAGACATCTAATTGGTTAATCATTTTTTTCTTTCACAATCGTTGTCGAATGAAATTGGCTTCCGGAAAACGAGAACTGCAGTGAGTATCCACTACGGTTGTAAGGATTCAACGAATAAATAAAAGCATTTAATTTGCCAGAGGTGATTGTGTATTTTTCAGGCGTGAGGATGGCAGACAGACAACATGTGTAAGTGTGAAGGACCTTCGTTGTCTGTCGGATTAGGCCATCATGCGTAGCTGAAGCCTCATAACCAGCGTCGCAAATGGGTATGGGCCTCTAAGTTGGGACAACTAGCCTAGGTGCGGACAACTCATAAGTATGGCAACTCATATGATGATGTAAGATCATTGTTGGTCACTGCGTCAGGCCATCGTGCAGGGTTGCTGCCTCATAACCATCGTCGCGCATAGGTATGGACCTAGCAGTTACCATAGGTGGCTAAGAAAGACGACAACGTGTACGGTTATCATGCTCAAAAGAAATAACTGGCCCTATTTTAAGAAGCTTTTGTTGTGCTTCATGACGTATTTCAGCTCAATGGTTTCACTGTTTCAAATGGGTTATTCACAAGCAGATAGCTGAAAACGCCGCATTTTTTACTGAATAGTCGTGTATGCCTGAGAATGGGGATCACCCACAGAGGTGCATACTCGCATCACTACTGCACAATGCATCAAGTTTTTTCATCTTTATACCTAACGCAGCGCGAGCTTCCCAAGAAACAGTGTTGCACCAAGGTTCGCTAAACAAACTCATCTAATTTTTTACGTCTGACCAGTATACCACATGCAAACATTATTAAACTATCCATCTGTGTTGGTTTTGCATTGCAAATCCTGTTACCTCCTGTTATCTCCTGTAACCTCTATTTAATGGACACTGCAGAACGTTAAAATATATCTAGGTTTGATTTCGGGCTTCATCTCGTAAACTTATAATCGCATGAAAATCGGCGACGGTTGGTAACCTTGAAAGTTCGCTCAACTAAAGAGAAATCTATGAGCAAAATACCCCTGAAACTTGCAACCGGACCGAATGAACTCATCCTAAAATTCTTAACTTCGAAGGCCCCATGGGTTCGGGAGAATTTATTGCGGTTTACTTCTAGTGAGCGGCCACAGTACGCATGCATGCAAATTGAAACGAGCAATGGAATCATGTAAAACTATTTGGAGGACATATTCCAGGGAATCTAATTATTACTCTCTCCGGGTATGCACTTTTTTACAACTCATACGTGCACTAAGTGCCTAACATTGCAAAATACGCCCACACAACTTGCATTGCTCCTTACCGATCCCGCTTACTTCACCCATCCTCGTAGTTATCATCTGTCACTACTATCTATGTCACTTCCTCCAATATAAGGTCAGTAAAAAAATCGGTATCTTTGCTTTCTTAAGTCTAAAAATAACCCGAGGATTGCTGCACACAGTAACCTATTAAAATTGGGAGCCTTCAGTTACTCTAATCCTACCAAATTATATTTTTGTGCTGTGGGCGACCGTCAGTGCAGCTGACGGTGTCCTGGGTTGCAGCATGTCTCGAAAGGAGTGTTATTTCTGGGGCTATATACTGTAGATTCTATGTTTTTCTGCTGTCAACCTCCGATAAAATACGAAAGCGTCAAGGCTGAAAAGACAAAATAACTAGCTTGAATTTCCAGCATTTTTCATTGACAGAAGTTAGTGGAAAAGAAGATGGGCCACAGACCCTGGAACCGAACCGCGGACTGCGGGCGCAACACCTCTAGTCCATTTGCTTACCTAACCAGAACAGCCTGCTACGGAAGGCGGTTGCCTAGTGGCCCGGTAGAGGGGCTGGGACAACCACCTGTCTGGGTTTGGCATTTGACTGAATCCACTCTCTACCAACCACAAAACGGGAGCCGATATATGTAAGGAACGAAGTGACTATAGTACATTACCACTGCTCTTCTTCAGAACTACCACAACCTCCGCCACGTCCGGAGACGTATTTCGGTGCCTAAAACACGGGGCAATATTAATTCCCCAAGGCCATCACGGGTGTGGTGGGGAAAGAGTAAATCCCGAGGAGAAGGTTACGTCTTCAGCCTAAAGACATAAAAAGAAAGTCACTGAACACTGGAATAAGGGGTCTGAATATGAGGCGACCAACGCAGGCTGTTAGCAACGGGAACACTGGTATTACGGCAAACATAAGCGATTACAATTTTTCACCAAGATAATAATTAAGTGAGAGAAGAAATAACACTTAGGTATTCTGGGCCATCAAGAAAAGAAGTTCACATGACAATGGGCAGTCCCGTAGGATTCGGCGTTCGGTTACCTTAGAGCCTGTGAACAAGCGCAGTGTCGTAAAACAACTTACCTCAAATGAAAAAGATCAGGAGAAGTCGAGACAAACAAACAAGGTCAAAACAGCAGGGAGACTACTGTGCTTTTTAAAATGTCTGTTTTATTTGGTAGTGATAGGTTGTTCGGTTTTCCTTACCTTCACATAAAGTTTTTTTAGCAAAAAAGTCCGGTATCATCATGACAAGGCATTTCTGGCTGCGTTCGGTTAGGAGAATTGTGGCTATTACTAGCCAGTAGTTTTCAGCTCACTGCCAAATAATTAACTGACTGACCAGGAAGAGACCGTCAATTTACTGCCCAGAAGTAATTTTGACCTAAAAATAGGACTGTTAAGGGTCCAAGATAAGTTTGTCCTGACCCACCTATTTTCGGCATTAGTTTAGGCTGGGACTGGCGAAGGAGCAATTCGGGGAGTGAAGGTGCTGTGACGCACTTGGTTTGAACAGCAGATTACCGCCGGCAAACTTTACCTTTGTGAGCAGCAGCCTGCAACAAAAAGACAATTTTACTAACTGCATCGCTCATTAACTTGACAACTAAAATTTTCCACGTTCATTCTCTCCCTATTTATAACCCCCGCTTTTTGTGGCTAGATGCAGAAAGTGACTTACAAGAACCGGGGAGCGATGCCAACTGCATTGCAATTGTTTCCTCTGCAGCGCCAATAGGTTTTGCAAAGTCCTGGCCTCCCATTTCGTTCACGATGTTTCCAAAAGTTGGCATGTTTATTTCAAACAAGACGACGTAAGATAACTAATAATTAACAGCTAAATTCCCTGTTTACAAGGTAAGTGCTTTACTCTCAAGGAGGTTTCGGAACGAGGAACTGGTTTTTTAATGATCGCGGAGTCCTGACAGCCACTGATCTGACCGAACTCACGTCTGGTGTGCGAAACATAAATGCAGACACTGCCAATAAAGCGCGCTCTAGGGTGCAGTAGGATACACATTCTGATACGCTTATGATCGGTTTTAACTTACCGACAAAGCCCCCAACCCGCAGATGCGTTCCTTCCTGTACGTGCTCACTTTATGATCCTCTAGGATTCCTTTCTGCTTGGTTAATACCAAGCAAATGTCTACTACAATCCCTGCATAAAAGTGGACTTGGACGACCCATTAAACGATATCGATCGCATTTGATGGGAGAAGTGTTTATCTATTTAATTATTGCCGGAAAAAGTCGCGCACGTTTGTTGTTAAACAGAATGTCTCATTATAAATTGCCAAATATGCAGGCAGACCATGACGTCGATCATAGCGGACAGCTGAACCAACCTGGCTGGCGCACACGACTAGCATGCGGCTAAGGGCCCAGGATCAACTAATCAATCAAACAAGCAACTAGCCACATGGAACCTACGTCAACCTAAGCGGACAGAGTAACCAACTGATCGAAACGCGCCCATCCATCCATCTTCCGGGAAAAGTCGAAGGTTCAGCTTGGAAAAGAAGAAAAGTTGAATTTTATTGGTCGTTTGTATTAGTACATATGTTCTGGCGGTAAGCGCACGGTCTTATTCGTGCGGACTGTTCATGGAGTTATTGACGTCCTGAAATGAGAGAAGGATGTACGTTGGGTTATCGAAATGTCACTATGAGGCAGGGGACTGGCAAACTGGGAGCGATTCTTGCTCTACAAGAGGAGCACTTCAGCAGCTACAATGTTGTAGGGGCTTGTTTACACGACGCCACCTTCAGCGGCTATTTCACACGCCTACTGACTGTAACCCTCAAGAAATACGTGACTTACATGAAATGCGCGAGGCCTCATTAACTGACGAACTGTTTGGAGCTGATGAGTCACATGAAACCATCCTCGTCTCTTTCATCTAGCTGGCGCTCAACAGCGTTAGTCGTAGTAGTCAGATATTTACTCACGGTTGTCGAATAGTTCCTCCTTGGACCAGAAAATACGGACATACACAGACTTCCGGGATACGCTGTGCTGTTACATTGTGCCTCGGTCCATGTCAACATCACAAGACGCCTTATTTGCGGATCGGCCAGCAAGCACACCTTTGCGTGCGGCCGGGGGCTAAGAACCAAAAATAAATTATTCTTTTGTGGACCCACATTTGGGACAAGCCCAAGGAGCAAAGTTCACCATCACAACAGTCAACGTGATGGGATACGTGATCCGTTGCACACCAGCGGTCACAGCGGTCACAGCCGGTCACAGAGTATACAAAAGCCCAAGTCTGCGTCCCCAGACCGCCATCCGGGTTGAGGTGCAGTATCCTCAATCACCGACGGCAGGCCGTCAGTTGCAGACTTTGAGCCTTGACGCAGCAGGATTTGCCTTTGAACAATCGATTGCTTAATGATTGCTGTGACCCTTCTGAGTTCAAGCCCCTGAAGCTTATCCACCACTCGGTTCAGTTGTCTATGCAGGCTGTCCAAAGCTGTCGGCGGCGGTTTGGGAACAAGTGTAAGGGGTACACCTTGTCCCGGTAGGTTGTAATCCGACAGCCACCGTTGGTGGATAGGGAAGCAACCTAAGAAAAAATTTATGAAGAATGTTTCTTACTGCTTGGGACAGACTGACCCCTAAATACGGAAAAAATGGATGCAGGGAGCCACATCGCCTGGCAGAAGGGGCATGTGCATTCTCCAACAAAGGTGTCAACCGTCTGAGAGCATCCGGGTGTTTGCACCACGAACTACAAGTTAGTTGACGTAGGTTGACCCCACCTTGTTTGTTCCAACACTATGATAGTGCAGCCTTGGCGGTCGTGGCCCCAAGTGCCTCAAAGTTAGGGAATATGCATACGTAGTCACTCGACAGACCACTGTCAGAAAGTAGCCGTCATCCTCCAGGATTTTCCGTCGGTCACAGTGATAGGACGTATTCATCTGATATTCTAGCATGAGCCACTCAGCTTGCCGGGACACCTTTTGTATTGCTTGCTCCCGTGTATCGGAGTGGCGCATCCGGTTCTCAAGGCGACCACTGACTTTTCCAGACGGTTGGTGGTCACATTACCAAAGTGAACTATCCCGGATTGTGCGTGTATAGCCCATTTTTGGGTGATATACGACCAGCAGGCCGTAAAATAAGAGGCGAATCGCGGGTACGTACGGCGCAATATTTGCAGATCTTACCGGAATCTATGTGCTGGTATTATGATAGACAAAAAACTCATTGTACGGAATTGTCCAAGTGGGCCATGCCGTGGAGTATATGTCGTCTGTTCGCAGTGTGTCTGTGACCAAAAATACATGGATGTTATATGATACGCACGTGCTTTCTGATGACTTTTCTAATATGAAATCCGCACAGCATTACGTCGCAGCCCGCATTTGCGCCCCCAACTTGTCCATGGCAAAAGTCTAAACTTGATACTGCTCCCTCATCATTTCCTTGAAAAACTCGAACAGTTTACGCATAGGGGCAAACTGCTTGCTCTCCATGAAGGCATACATCACCGGATGCCCGGTACCCATGCCATCCGCTATCAGGAAGGTATACAGCTTGTATCTGCAGGCTGAAAATTAGATGCTTTAAAAAAACTTACCCAAAACGGTTTGTCGCATGCGTTCCGGTTGCATTTACTACATCTGGAAAGCGTCGAAATAACGCTACCTGCTGCCGTCTGGAGAAGCATGTGTGGCTATAGTGACTTTCATATGGCTGCAGCACAAGCACGCGTCCGGTCTCCCGAATTTTTGCCTGGACCAACGGCATATCATCTGCCACAGTAAAACCCAATTATGCGGCACCTACTCAACAGAACTGGTCAACACATCTGGCGGTAGTTGTATATATCCTGAGTGGCAAGGATCTTGCCGAATTCATCGGCCACAAACCGCCGAACTTCATATGACGGCGTTCCATATTTCAGCAGGTCCCTGCGGGTGCCTAACTCCTCTTCGGTTAGCCATCGATTCACCGGAAGCCGATCGTACAAAAACTAAGAAACCTTATTTTCATGAAGGAAACTACTCACAAGGTTGCTGAAAACTCTTCGACAGCCCACGACCGGTTTCGCCCTTCTTGGGGCTCATCAGGTAGGCGCAGTCCCCGAGTTTCCGTCAACCTTATGTTCTACTTGAACCCAAATTGGACTGATTTCGACAAATACACTCATTTGCAAATCAATTTGGTTTTCACGGGAGACTCAAGTGAGTCTCTCGTTTATGATGTTCTTCAACTGAATGTGCTGCACACAGGCCGCCTCATGTCTCAGTTGGTACGATATTCGAGATATCGCAGTATATTTTCATGAAGGAAACTACTCACAAGGTTGCTGAAAACTCTTCGACAGCCCACGACCGGTTTCGCCCTTCTTGGTTGTGTTCAAGACAATAAGATGTGGCTGCGAGGTGGTTCATTTGCCTCCTTTAACAAAACCGCACTGGACTGCTGGTACTTCGCGTACTACTTGTTTTTATTAGAAACCCGCTCAGCTTCTTCGGATTCCTCGACTTTCTGTTTGTCTTACAGGTCGCCTACTGCATTTGCAGTATACCCATTCGTAACGCAGAACCGCGTCGGCGCTTCGATTACTGGATGAACGCACAAATACTACATAGTTATCCTTCATGTATTCATTTACCGCCTTCTCAAAAGCCGTGAAGGATGAAAGGGACACAGCCCCCAATCTCCCAACAACCATGTGTGAAGTCACTTATGAAGCCATGGCACAGAGATTTCAAAGTCAGATGTACGTCAAAAATTAAGAAGGGAGATTAACTAAAACAAATCGCGAAAATATGACGGCAGGTTAGATGAGTATTGGTCTGAGCACATATGCAACATGATGCAACATTTTGGCGTAAAAATGTTTGTTTTATTCGCAAAGGTTTCGCAGAATAAAGCATTGTGCTTCCATATATGATAGAACCAGAATGCCCACAGTTGGTCGAAACGTCACGTCTCTCTTTTAACCCATCTTCTGGGTATGACGAATCTATTAAATCCCGCACACAGACTGAAGGGAGAATCTTTGCACTTTCCATTGCTCAACAGATTACTCAGATTTATTCACAATTCAGTGTAACAAATCAATAATTCGTTGAATTTTGGTCGCCAACTTTTGGCGTTGTCTATTCTCAAAAACGACTGGTAAATATTCATCGGTGTTAACAAACTACATTTGAGGTTTTTCAGGGGGGAGGGGGCTTAAATGATGAGCTTCCGTTTATTACTGGGATAAGCTGCGGCCCCGCCCATAAGTAACCTTTGAAATTGCGATCGGAAAGGTTGTTCGGCTCATGCTGCTTGCAAACGTTCACAATTCCAAGAAAAGCCTTCCTTTCCATCGGGGATGTACGGAAAAACGGTATTTCGTTGCTAGACGTAAGGACCACCGATATCTATTGGATGGTGAGCTTGTATCGTTTCTCCTGCTGTGCTTTTCTGTGCACACCAAGCGCTAAACCAACATGGCTTTCTCCCCTCAACCGGTCTGTTTATGCCCCATCAATGAGGCAGCTGGGTGAACCGTGCAAATTTGATCGCCTGATCTGGCTGCGCCGATTTACTGTCGCATCTGAGAGATACTTTCATTGTGCTCTTGATCTACGCTTGAAGGTTACACACCAACAAACCCAAGGAAACGAGACATCTTTAGCTTACGGTACAATGATGAGTGCGCCAAATGCAGGCACAGGCGTGCGCACTTTCGTCGAAATAATGCGACGTGTTGATTGGAAGACTGGGTGAAACGCCTGGGTTTTGAATATGAGGCGGAGTAACAACGGGCTAAACCACTAACAATGATCAACAAGACATCTGTGTCCTTGAGAATAAATATGGCCACCGAGCTCGTTTCACACAACCACGATGATGGAGGCAGCGAAAAGCCAAATGTTCATGTCGACAACACGCCAGTTATTATTACCAGTTAACAAAGAATAAGACATTACCGTTGATTGACAGACTGATACACAGGATCAAGGCTTTCGCCCAAGCTTTCACGGTTAAGGTTAGATTCTCTCGGAGATATACTTGAAATATGCTCGAACACCGCTTTTACCATGTTCAACTATTTCCTTCACATAAAAAGAGGCTGGTTCAGAATCAGTTTTTCATAATCGGTAATAATGACATCCACAGTAAATGAAATATACGCTACTGTCCAGTGTAGCAGTAGGTTTACCAAAGGCGTTCTCCAAACCCAAACAGTTGCGAAATGTATTGTGGCTTTCTCTTTAATCTCCCTTCGTTGAATGAATGGACATTCTACGGTGGTCTACTTGACGAACGCAAAAAGATACTCCCGGCCAGCTGAAGACTAATACACCGAGGACGAATATTAATTAATCGGAAATTGAAGTACTGCATTAACACGGAACCTTCCATCTTTGATCCATGAATTTGTGAGACGCGTAGTTTGCGCTCTCTAAAATTACTGGGGAAGTTTCCTGTGTATTTTGGTTTGCGGTTACCGGTTGCTCAAAGCGTAGCATTGTTTTAGAGTTAAACACTCGGTATTGAATCGATGCAGGCTCCAACATCTTGCCAAATGCTTCACAAAACCGTGTGCTCGGAGCGGATGTTGATAACCACAAGAAAATACACGATATTTATCGACGGCTCTTTACATCCAGTCATGTGCCCTTGGTAGGTTATGTCCAGGTTTGAGCAGTGTTGGCCCCTTTACTTGTTTTGAATTGTACGGCACATCTATGTCTAACGAATGTCATAGCTAAGTGCCTCTGGATTTCAAGCAGGCGAGAGGTTGAAGGTATTTGTGCGCTATCATATATCTGTTTCAGCCTTTCTGTTGGTATCAGGGTTGCTACCACCCGGTGGAATCTTAGTTCCGTAATCCTACCACAGTGCGCGCCGCCTGGTTGCACGTACTATAGAGCAGCCACGTCTGAAGCGTTATTTCACGTGAGAGAAATGATCAACCCGAACTAGTTGAGGTTGGACTTGGGCAAAAAAAACCACACTTATCGCAACTACTAACCGGTGGTGGCTCATCAAATACAGACCCGGGTAGACTAGTGATTTTGTGGTGTTCAATGCTCAAAAAGTTCGTACGACTTCGTCAGAGATGACCAGTCAAGTATGACTTGACATTTCAAGTATCTTCTGCTCTTAAGACGGCCCAGATTTAGAAGTGATCGAATGCGCGAGATTCACGTTGCTATACAAGCTTATCTTCCCCAGAATCAGTAGCAACTTGCCCCCTCACCTACAAAACCACCGCCGGAGCAAAGTAACCTTGCAGGTTTCATACTGATTCGTCGTAGACCGTCTTTTCGGTACACCCGGATTCAGGACATTAAAGTTATCACATACAATGATCATAATGCGTCTTGTTTTCTACTACTTATTGTCGGTTGCCTACGGTTTGACAATACGAGGGGATATCAAAAGCCTGCAATCTTGGCAATTTATGCAGGGCAGTTTTTACCATAGGCCTCATCTTGCAAATGAAACCAGTCTGCAATCAGAAGCCGAAAGCACTGTATACCTGTTTTATCCAAGTTGGCAATCACCAGCTCTACGCGTCACATAAATACCTAAGGAGATTCAAACAAGCGACGTCCCGGTTACTAGAAGAATGATAAACCATTTAGTCAATAGAAGCTGATGAGCAGTGAGGAGAGAGTGGTACTTCAACGTATTATCTCTGGTTACTTTTATTGGGATGAGCAGAGCTCCTGGAAGATATAAAGAAACTGTACTGACTCTAAGAGCGCGAGAATAGCTCAGGCGGATTGTTGCGAATTTTCATGATGGGACATAGAGTTGCTGAAGATTATTTGACAGCTCACTACTATTCCGCCCTTCTCCGGACTCACCAGGTAAGCGAAGACCCGGGGTTTCCGTCAACTTTATGTTAAACTTGAACCCAAATTGAAAACAGTTCGCGAAATACACTCATTTTCAAACAAATCTGCCTTTTACGGGAGACTAGACTGAATTCTATCTTAACCGCTCGTTTATCATTTCCTTCAATTGATCACCGTTAGCGCCAAATCAGCTCCCATATGGGCATATTCCGCCGGATGGTTGCATGCCTTTGACTAATTCACAAACTATTGACTAAAACCCAGGCTCGAGCCAATCACCGAAACATAAAATTAAGTTTTCCAGTGTCAAGGAGAAAAACACCACATGCAGACCGTTTTGCAGGGTTGTTATTACCCCACGTAGATTGTCGAAAACAATATTTAGGAATCGGATACGGCCCTAATCCCTACTGACACCCCACTGACAAAGGTTATCATAGCAAAATAGTGTGGAAGTTGAATATGAATCCACTATTCCCAAACGTTCGTCATCTCTACCCAGCTGAAAATGTCGAGCTTATTTGGAGCTCAAAGCGCAGGCCTAAACGTGGTGGTAATAGGCAGTCACCGAAATACAGACTGGCCCCTGGGAGTAGTCCAGCTAACTGCTTCGACAGAAAAGACCCGTTGGTGACTGCTGGATACAGAAATGCAGATATGTAACTCATCTGGTAAACAAAATGTAATGTGCAACAAGGGATGTTCGAAGCAGTAATCTCCAAATGTGAGTGATTGAATGTAGAAAGCATTGGGTAGGGGTGCAACCTTAGTGGTTACCCAGGATTTCCAGGACGTGAGAAACAACAAAAGGTTGATTTCTGATCATAAGGCTGTTAATCTGCCTACTGAGCCTGGTTGCATATATTCTGTACCATACAAGGGTACCTAGTCAGTGCGTGACTGGGCGCCCAAACACACCAACAGCCACCTGGTCGATAGCCAATAATGAGCTATACCAGTTATCAACATATCGACACATATTCAGTAATAGAGCGTTACTTGATGTGGTTGGTTGAGTTGAAGCGGAGCTTAATTTGTTGAGTTTGTATAACACTGCGTCCCGGCTAGTCGGGGTTTTGTGTGCTTAGATGGCACAGAGTTATGGGTTTTCAAATCTCGACGATAAAGAGGAATTGCGAAATCGCTCTGTGAAGAATGATCAGTTCGTTATTTTGCTGCGCTTTCCACGTGTAAGATTCCTTATAGTCAATTCCTTGGTTGTTCTGCACAACAAAAATGTTTCTTAGTCCTTATAGCTGTTTCCTCTCTTTGTGTAACTGCATCTTGAACTTGGGAAAGCCTGATCGTGGCCAGCTTAACAAATGGATCCCAAATTTCTAGCGGTACCTATTGCGAAGTGTCTATTAACATTGGTGAACAGATAGTACGTTAATTCGAACTGGGTGAATTTGAACAGTCTTTTTAGAGTGCAATCACAGACATAACTCGATCCAATGAAATCGAGTAACATGAATTAAGACGATCCTAGGGGTTTCATATAGAATTGATGCTTCTCGATGGACTTTCCATCCAGACTGGGAAGGCCAGAGCAGCTTTCGTGAACCGGCGTCACCTGTGGCGTGGGCGTGACGTCGGCTTATCCATCAAGAGTCGAGTTTACAATGCTCCAATGTGCTCATGAGTCAGAAACCTGGCCGCTGAGGATGTCAATAACTTGCAGTGTTTGACCATCGATGTCTTCGGAGCATACCCGGAGTGGGAACGACGGACCAGTAATGCTGAAGTACTTCGAATGGTTTCTGGAAGAAATAACTCGCCCACGAAAGATAAAATGATTACACTCCATAGGTTGCGCTGGCCTGTTCACTTGCTCCGTATGCCAGTTGGCGACTTCCTCCAACAGCATTTTTGCCCAACCACGAAAAAGATGGAAACGAGCCAGGGGGTGGTCAAACAATGACTTGGCAGGGAAGTATGAAAGCCATCACCGGCAAACTCAGATGAGCTGGTCACTGCCGTCTCCCTGAATGGGAACCCCGATGCAGGACACGTTATTGGATAGAGACATTGTCAGCCGCGCCCAAAATGGTGCTCATGATGATGTTTCCCGAAGAGTTGTAGTACAGCTGAGGGTTGCTTGACGAGACCACCTCACGAGCAGCCAGTTCTCAGGTCATCACAGCTGAACTCAACACACATGTAACGAACCAATAAATGTGGTCAGGGTCTAATTGAGTCCTAAGTGTATACGGGTTATCTCACTGGTTTCCAAGACAACCATGTATCCAGGGGGCCTGCACAAAGCATCGCAATAAAATTCACCGTCATACTATCGTATTCCACGCCATCTCACATTGCTCCTTCCTGATATAAATCGCTTTGTGTTCTAGCTTCCAGCCGAACTCGGTGCTATTCCCCTATTTTTGGCCTGGGTATAACTAAGCTTAAATTTCTGTAATCAACTCAGCAGAACTCCTCTCACTAACGAAATCAGTCGGCACATACGAACAACTGCTGAAACACTGTAGTCACCATAATCATCACCTCAGTAGAACTCATGCCACTTTACTGAAGGTCCAGAAGTATATTGGACTATGATTCAAAGTAATATTAGTCGTTTAGCTGTGAAAATCAGGAAAATGGAAATCGTTCAGCTGTAACTCCCTTCCGGTGCCTAGTTGTCATGCCACCCGAAGGAAACACGAGGGCTGGAATACTGCCACGTTGACCAAGCCTAGACAGGAGAAGTCGAGAGGCAGAGGTCGGGTTCGAACCAGAGACAATCCGGTCAGTGAATTCGCGCTCTAACCACTGAGCCATCTCGCCATCGTTTAGCTGTAACACCATTCCGGTGACTAGCTCCCATACCACCCGAAACAAACACGAGGGTTGAGATATTGTCAGGTTGCCCAAGTCCATACAAGAGCAGTCGAGATGCAGAGAGTGGGTTCCAACCATGAAGCTTCCAGTCAACTTGTTCGCGCCTTAACCACCGGGTCGTCTCGAACTCAATATGATGCAAACGTGTAGTATTTCTAGAGTACCTAGCTTCATCGACAATTTGTTCAGCCTGAGACTGTGATTTTACATCATTCAATGCCTTAGCAACTCAATAGTCCAACCTTCAAATGGTGAGTGCTGACCGAAGCGACAAGCGTTTCTTCAGACTTCACTAAGTGCCCATGCACTATATTTCACTATGAAAACCTTCGCACCTCACGCTAACGCCCAGAATTGTCTGGAACCATTGAAAGACAGTTGTAACACACAGGATATTGACACGCTCGCAGATCGCAGCACGTAGGACGACACTGACGTTGGCAGGTGTGCGTTGGTTCGATCTTTACGCGTTGACACTGACGCAACACTGTGGTGAAGGTGAGTAACGACTATACTGGCAAACATCAATCACGGTGTCAGTAAATGAAGCCTGTCAACGGCATCAGCATGCCTCGTTGTATCAACTGGTGTATGAGTCAGTTAGACGAGATATCCCAGTTTAGTGTTCTTGGCTAGTGCCGCCCATATAGCTTTGCTGTTTACGAACAGACAAGACCGCCTATTCGGGGGGTGAGACGACTTTCATGAGATTGCTCACTGCACCGACATTTGTCGTGTACTGCGCATCCTTTTAAGAAATATACTGTAAAACGATTGAGAATCCAGAAACTTCCTCATCCACATTTTTTCAGCAATCCTGACGAATGGTCTCATCAAATAGTTGAGGAAAATGCACTTATCGCTGCAGACTTCGTTCTTCTGAATTCTCACACATTAACCTGGGAAATCGACTAAAGTTGTCACAAGCCCGGAGGTCCGCCAAGTTATAGGCACAGCCGTCCAAACTTGCGGCACTTGACGGGAACGTCTGGTGTTATCAGAATGGGTTACCGACGCCTTCCGCCGTTCAGTGCAAGGCGCCTGAAGTGCTACAATAGTTTTTTAGTTGGTAAATGCATGGTATGCTACCGTACAATGCATTTACCAACTAAAAAAACTGCCCAACTATTGAGTGATCCTCCTTTCACGGCAAGCGCTGGAGACACACGCCCCATACAGTTTCCAACGGACGACTCCACTGCACACAAGCGCACACAAACTGGACGTTCAGCTCCTACTACATAGTTCGTTCAGAACCGTCCACAGGGGCAAAAGAAACTGACACAAATCAGACGCACAGGAAGTGTGTTAATCAAGAAAGACCTCAAAATTCCAAAAAGTGGCTGGCCAAAAGCTTTAAAGTTTAGACTGTTTCTTCTTCTTCTTGTTCCCAGTCCGAGTTTTAGTCAAATGTGCAGTACCTCGACTCGGTTTCAGTCCATGCTCTGCTTTGGGACGATGCCAGCTCCGTGTGGGCACCTGGTGATCTGAACGGATACCCATGCGCGCTGATCGGCTGGTCACATCGTGAAGTGGAAACGCGGAGAAGCCGCTGTCGTCTAGTTGTTGGCATAATTCATCCAAATCACACAGGTCTTCCAGCATCCCATTCGTAGCGATTGGTTGGACATTCGGGTGTTTCTGCTTCGCGGGCCGACGGTCAGGTAAACGTTGATCAGGGCAATAGATAGGTTCGTCCGCATATTTCCCTCCTCGTGGTTTTCGAATCGGTTGCTACGGATAGGGGAAGAATACAGAGGAAATGATGACGGTAGAAATAATATAGGGAGGGTGTAGTGAACACACTCTGAAGAAACCAGATGGCAACGCAAGAAAGATCTGGTAAAATGAGGGGAATGACATCAGTAATGGGTAAAAAGTAACGCTTATTTCAAGAATTTGCTGAACAGAAGTCCCTGAAGTCCGAGGGGTCATACCGCTAAAACAGCTTGGCAGTCAGTGCG
The DNA here is from genome assembly GCA_004794785.1 of Opisthorchis felineus. Taxonomy (NCBI): domain Eukaryota; kingdom Metazoa; phylum Platyhelminthes; class Trematoda; order Opisthorchiida; family Opisthorchiidae; genus Opisthorchis; species Opisthorchis felineus. Next base: position 260,371 of record SJOL01009318.1, on the reverse strand, counting down.
AGAGACTGACCAAGTCCCGTCGTACAAATGTGAATGCATCATATTTTCGCCTAACATGTTCACGCACGCGTGTTACTGTTTTTTTTCTCAGGCAGCTTTCGCCCATATCATTCAATAATTCTTGGGTCCATACCTGACTATGGATTGCGTATTCAGCCCAAACCATTCGCACGACTTGGGCTGTGAGACACAACAAACAAGTTTCAACAATGATGTTGAACAGATTGATGCCCAATCCCGAAGGACCGGCAGACGTCATGATTACTGATTCAAGATAACACCTCACACAAAACAGAAAGACAACACAGAATACTAGTTTGAAGGTTTCCGTGAAAAATACTGCATTACTCATAGTTTGAAAACAGGTCGACAAGTCACCGGTATTCGGGTCACAGAACATTCGAAGATTGGGACCTCCCAAACGACTGGATGTGGGAGTGGGAAGTCGTTCCTGGTCAAGAATCCGTTGGTTCAAGTGACAATCAAGTTGAGAACGCGCTATGAAGCAAGTTCTGTTTACAGGCTATTTTATACAAAAAATAAAGGTAAAAAACTCTGGCGATTGTTGGAAGACGCCGATACCTTTATAAGAGGATCCCGTCTGCAGGTAATAAGCCTTTGACCCATTGACGTGCAATCAAACTATCGTTAAATCAGCCCCACCCTTCGGGAGAGAACGCTCATTGGGGAAACCAAACTAAAATTAGATTTGATCAAACTTTACCTCAATTGATACCCAGCAACCAACTACTACATCCGCATCAACCTTATTTTACAAAATGTCACCAGGCTAAGCTATCCCGTTTTCACAGTTTATCAGGAGTGCTAGTTCGATTGCCCGCTGGTTGAATGTGATCATTAGAGAAACATGAAACCTACGAAGAACCATATACGGTTCCAAAGGCATATGCTTTAGGCAACGGGAATATAGGTCACCTCACGATCCCTCAGGCTAGACCAGCTCCGAAGCCAGGCGGGTTAAGCCATTGAGACACTGGCTTCGGATACGCCCACCACGGAAACCCTATATTCTACCGACTCAAGAGTCAGACCTCAAACGAAGTTCCTTATCCAGCCTAAGAGGCCAGGAAGCACCACTGCGGATCTTCGCTTAACTCATGTGACACTCAATATTGCATATTAGCTGCCGACATCGTTACAAGCGAAACGAAGGCGCGGATAATGTCGTTCCAGTCCTAAATATTCAGAGACACATACTGAAGGAACCAAAGAAACGAATGAACTATAAGATCAATTGGCCTTTTTCACTACGTTGATTTAAAAACCGCGAGTTGCTCTCAGAACTAGTCTACACTGTGGACAACATCCCCTGTTCTCAACAGAAAGACAAAATCGTAGCAAAATTCGGCTTCTTGTCATTCGGATGTCAGTACCGAGTGATCATCTTTGTTCGACTTCGGCCAGTTCCGCGCAAATCGTGCTAGCCGATACTGAGCCGTAATCAGACGAGAACAAGCCGCGGTATCACCTTCGTACCACGTTGAAATATCTGACCTACCTACCGTTTGTTTTTGGTTAACACAAATCCACCATTTCAGCTTGCGGACAACAGTTATAAGGCTTAAAAATCAATAGTAAACGTCGGGTGCCACTGTAACATAATTCAATGTCGGTCACTGACTGCAAGCAGTAGGTCATGGCGGAGTAACTCCTTGTGGAATCAGTGAAACTAGTGGGCTCGAGAAAGCTCAGTGGTTAAGGTGCCAGCTTGCGGACCGGAAGGTCAGTGTTTCGAACCCAATCTCAGCATCTCGACTGTTCCTGTCTAGGCTTGGGCAACCTTACAGTATCCCAACCCTCTTACCTCCTTCCTTTGGCATGGCAGCTAGGCATCGAAAGGGTGCTACAGCTGAACGGTCCTCCTGAAACAAGTTTGGAAATTACAGAACAATGAACTACACAGTCCTGCATTTATGAGTGTGTTTCAGACATCAGTTGAGCAATATAAGTCGTGTGTAATGCCAAGAAAATATGCTGGAATATCTCGTATAGCGTACCAATTGAAACATAGGACAACCTTTGCGCAGCAAATTCAGCTGAAGAGTAGCATAAACAACAGATTCGGATGAGCCTGTCATTAACTCCAACGTGACTTGCAAATGAGCGTAGTTCATCAACTACGTACAGTTCGGTGTTCAAGTAGAACATAAGGCTGGTGGAAATCCTTGGACTACTCTTACCTGAAAAGCCTCAAGAAAGACGAAACTCGCAGTGGGCTATCAAACGGTTTTCAGCGAGTCTACAGTTATGTCAAGAAGATACAAAAGCACGCTTGAAGAGAAACCCTCATTTGAAAGAATGAGTTTCGTCCGTCCCATCAGTATTTTCTCTCTCTCTGGAGGGCAATCACTGTACCGGGGAACTCACTTTCGAGCCCCGTAGAGATTTGATAAATCTTCTTGAGAAGTGAAACTGTAATTGACCATCTTCCATCAGAGTGACAGGGATCCGGCGTAGATTGGCTTGAGCACAAGAAGGGCAAAAGTAGGTGTCTGTGCGTTTTGTTGGCCTGATGTGAGGGACGATGAATATGCAAGGAACACGAATAAGGTTAGGTAAATTGTGCATCCAGGGGGATGGGGCAGACAATAAACAAGGAATTACAAGTAGGTTGATGCATTTGTAACAGGTTAATGGTTTCCTCCGAAATACTCAGAAGCCGAGTAGCATACTTCATTCCTGACGCAAAATGTTTTTTATCCGATGTGTCTAGTAATATCATCTGTAAACTCTTGCTCCGCATCGGAAATTTTAATGGTGCATTGTACCAGCAACTTGAAGGTATGGAAATGAGGAGTCCACTGAACCCAACTCTGGTTGACTTTTTTTATGACGAAAATGGGAAGAAAACGAGTGTGGCACGTAGAGTACTCACGTACACAGGTGTTATGTGATTTTGCCGTGGCTGGTCAGCGCTCAGTTTTAATCGAATTCAAAGACGAGCGTTTTTTCTTTCTTAGATTCTGGGATGGAGTGATGAGCCTTTCGATTTGTTGCAAATTCACTTGAACAGATGGTACAATTTTGGTTCAGCGCAACCCACGGCTCGTATCTTATAGAGTAAAAGAAATGTGTAGGCTTGATACGATTGGTCGCGAGCGAAGGACCCCCCAAGACCTGAACATAAACAAACATCCGTTAAGTTTTCAGTCGCATCATACTAGTACTGGCCTCCCAAGCGGAGATGATATTGCCACAGGGGGGATGTGTTTGATTTTTCATCTGCCGCGCAATTGCCGGTGACATGACAAAAAGCGCGAATGCACCGACCAGACGAACCAACAGCCTTCGTATCAGCGACATTTGAAAAAAAACTTTTGTTGACTTTTCCTGACGCTGTGATGATAACGCGATTAAGACCGGGGATATCTTCTGAACGTCTACTCTGGTTTACGTGTCCCAATTTTACAATGTATACTTCCAGTCAGAATCAAAATTTAGATTTCTACGTTTGGTTATCCGTTGTTAACTTGAAACCAAATTATCCCACCATGCATCAAATGTCTTTTTTTAACCAATGTTGAGATTTGAACTCTTGGACGGGGAGTGATCGCCAAGAGAGAGGATATGCTACGTCACCATTCCGACTAAGATTCGTGAAAGCCACATTACCCAATGAGCTCAAGGTCGCTAAGTGGTTAAGGTTGGGACTAACTGACTGAAGATCCGCGGTTTGAATCAAACCCTGGCATCTCGACTACTTCTACCTAGGCTTGGGCAACCTGTCAGTATCTCAGCCCTCGTCATTCTTTCGGGATGGTATGACCGAAAGTGTGTTACAGCTGCACGATTATTGTTATTAGTATTACCCAATGTGGGGCCGTCGTGCAACGAAAATGAGGGTTCTTTCGAGAAAGAGGGAGAAAACACGAGTCTGGGAACTATGAAATTTCAACCGTAAAGACGGTTCTTGCCAAATGGCAATTAACGTCAACGTCGTTAAGGAAAGAGATTCTTTGGAAGGACAACGCCAAAATTAGTAGTCAGAAGGCAGGAATAGAAGCAACGACTCCCAAAATAATTAATTCCAGTTGATGATAAAATGAACGACATAAATCAGGATGTGGCAGAGTTCGCAACTACATGAAGTAAACGGACGTGGGAACAATCAACGAATGTATCGCTTACTGCCAGAACATACAAAAAGCGTAGCCTCACCTGAAGCAAGATCCACACCACAAGAGATGTGTTCGGGGGCGTGTGATTTTCATCCCACACAAACTGACCAGTTCCAAGCCAAGATGAAACAGCACGTTTTGCATTGCAAAATCGGTCGTCAAGCATGCGACCACAGGAGGTGGCGATGTGTCATTCGACGAAGGAGGTTCCTGACATCTGGATATAATGAATGAGCGTTTGTTGAAGGGCGAAAGATAATATGAATAACAGCGTCGCAGGGTAAAATACCCACGGAAACTCACAGAGTAAAACCTCTATTCAAACGAAACGCGTGTCAACACTACCTGATCTAAGTAACTGACAGAAAGAGACGACATGCCATTCATCATAAATTAAAATAGATCTTTGGATGAATGCGTGCGAGAAATCCGCCATCGGACTCAAACTGTGACAACCCTAGTGGAAAATCCCATCGAGAACACTCGTTTTAATTTGAATACTAGGATATACCAAAACCTGCGGACCGCTAAATCTGGTTTTAACGAACAGACTTAGTAGCTCCGGACAAGCCGTTCATTTATTAGTGCCCAAACTTCTCCAAAATCCCGTAGATCTCGTGAATAAAAAATTCGACTAGTTATGGAGGGCGGTAAGTGATCAGTCCTGAAAAAGGGAATCCAAGAATGGTTCAACGAAAATGGTTGATGGCCATCGGACGTTCCAAATAACGGCAATTCGAGACAGAAGTGCAATGTGACAACAAACCCAGGCCAAACCGACTCCGCACACACATCTTAATCGATTTGTGCCAAGCGAACAACGGCTGGGATTGCTGACCATATGAGCGCACGACCAAGAAGACTCACGTCGCTTTTTTCGGTTAATTAAGACTAGTTAGTTTCCGACGAAAAGTACCCGGTGCGGTCGGAGCGTTGAGAAATGAAATACCGCTCCTCACGTTGTCCTATTTCCTCGAATTGTTCGTGGAATTTATACTATTCACGTGCCAGCATCAAAAGGGGAATAATCACTTGACTGCCTACAAACAGCTAAGTAAAACTAACTTGTGCAACGAATGGGTTCAACCAAGAAATCGTTTCAATTCTGACATATCGCGGTGAGCAGGTGTGGTCGTAGTACAGTTGACAGTAACAAATGCCGGCCAAAATGTCCGGATCGATTTAGCTACATCCGTTCCAATGGCCATAATCAGGAATAAACGCGCACTGAATTGCATTTCCACTAGTGCTCATACCCTGCCTTAAGCATCTTAGGTATCTCACAGGCTTGGGAAACCTGGCAGTATCTCGGCCCTCGTGCTTTATTCGGATGGCACAGTAGCCAAGCTCCGAAAGGGTTTTACAGCTAAACGATTGCTTTCGGGATTCCTTTGTTAGGCAGCAATGTATGTAGGCAAACGATAATATGTATGACGAAGGGGGCAATTCGATACTCAAGCAGGGCTTAAATCTCAGTTTTCCACAAAACTATATTCACCCAACTGCTGACGTTCCACTCCTCGCATTGTTGAGTACTGTCGCTTTGAACAGAAGCACGATTATATAAGATTGGGAAAATTCAACGGTTGGTTGGAAAAGCGATTGTGCATCACCGTCTTATCTTAGACACTAACAATCGGTTCTACGATAAGCAGGAGTTACGGAATTCCTATGGTTGATTTACGAGAAGAAATATTTGACCGGTATAAGAGCAAGAAAACGGAAACACCTAAAACCCCTCCCCCATGCGTCCAGGATGTGAGCACTGTCTGATATTCCTCAATAAAAATAAGCAAATGATCGAAGCATCACATGTTTCGAAACTGCAAATGAATATAGAAGCTATGTACCTGCTAAATGAAGTCTCATGTACGGAATTTCAAGTCATCTGAACTCGAACCTCTGACGTGCACTTCCTGGAACACACCGACCAAACAAGTGGCGCGGCTGAAAATCGAATCCGGACGAATTTCCTAGCCCCATACCTCATGTCCAAAATGTGTGACTGGTATGCTCCTCCATCACACTCATACCTTGAGTTGTTCTGAGACTGACAGCTGATCCCCAGCTGCCTGGATGAAGAAGACTACGGCAATCCATTGCAGGTAAAAAGGATGACTCTTCGCCGTACCTCGATGAGGGTAATCAGATCTTTCGTTTTCGCAACTCTTTGTCCTGCCCTATTGTCTATGTAAAACTCCACCTCGACGAGCATATGGGATGACTTATTTGAGGCAAACTGTACTGCATTACTTTTAAACACGTTGCTCTCTCATAGAATAATATCACTAGGAGGATGCCGGAGGGCGTCACAGAGGCGTTTCTCGAAGATTCTTATACTAGCCACAAAGAGTTAATGGACCAGACCATCCGATTCTATGTGCTATTATGTGCATACACTCGACAAAATAATGTAAAATTGGAAGTTCTGTGATGTGGACTTCTCAAAGAGTAGCCAGAGAGGGAGTTATTATAACAACAAGCGGCACACGGTCAGAGGAGATGGTGTAGATTCTCTTCAGCAATGGGTTAAGACGAGTGGGCGGAAATATGTGGAATGGAGCACAGAGGGAATGGAATATAAGGACGCTCACCTGAATTTTCTTCCGAATCCAAAATTGTCCGCGGCCTTCTGTTCAAAATTGTGTTCCGAAATCCAGTCGTCAGCTGAAGGCATTTCATTATCCCCATCATCAGCCAGCTTCGGCTCGGCGCCATCATCATCATCTTCATCCTCGGTTGTCTCTGCATCACTTGTCGCCGAAGAGCTAGCGTCTGAATCCTTCGAGTCAGGCATGCACACCTGAGCCTGAACTCCCAGATCTGTTGACAAAGGTATCTGTGACGGATTAGTAGGTCGAAAATCAAGTGAACTCACAATAGGTTTTTCGACAGGCTCACCCACGTGAGTCTTGTGGAGTTCATAGGTCAATGCAATTAGCCCAACATCAGTAGCGGACAGGACAGAATAATCGCCAGTTCTCTTGGACATTTCTGAGACTTAAGGTTACATAAGCCACAGTGGTAAAGCTACTCAAGCAAAACATACCGATTTTGATGGCTTCCTTGGACGGTTCTTCCAGGTGAAGCACATAGGGCAACGATTTCAACGCGGCCCGTATTTGAGGGTCTCGTAACTCACGAATCACTTCGGTCGTAGTGTAAACTTTGGACCCGAATGTCTGCGAAGAATAGTTATGTAGAAACAAATTTACCAACCTCCAGACGAGCTCGTTTAAGAAAAGCGACTGAATCCACAACCAGGTGTGGAATTGGATTGCCCAAATGGACCGCCATGTTTGACTGGTCGAACGTCCTGGAAAGAAACGATCCAATTTATGAAAAATGTGTCAGGGAGTTGGATGGTGTTAGAATGCTGCATACTCCTCCTTTTTCATGAGTGGCGCTCACA
>SJOL01009318.1:241785-252725 GCA_004794785.1 Opisthorchis felineus | reverse complement strand
TATATATATATATATATATATATATATTGTACCCCCATGGATCGGCGCAATGTCCGTTACATAAGCAGCTTTCACAGAAAGTACCAAAGTGTTGTATAACAGTGAAAAATTCGGTTGCTAAACTCGTGATGGTGCTAGATGCGGCCTTCAATGATCATCACCATGTGGATGGAATCAAGCTGAATCACTGTTGACTAAATGACACCATGCGGATGCATTCTGCGATCTGTTTATTGGCAATGCAGCCCCCAGTCGATCGGAAATGCAGAGCGCCGGGTTCAATTGATAGGCTGTTGTCGTCTGAGTCAGAAAACCCCTGGTTTGAATGTCAGACTAAACACCGTTCATCAATGCTATCCCGTATCCACTTTATACACGTTGTATTAAATTGTAGCTTCGCGTCTTGAGTTGTGGTTTGATGTATTCCGTTGTATTCTGTTTATGTGTATTTCATGTCTCCATCTGCAGAAGTCTAGCACGAGCAGTTCCGGAGTTTTAAACCTATAACGAAGCTAGAGGTGGTTGCCTGTGACCAAAGTGGTACGGACCATCCGCTGTTCTTTTCTTCCCAACAGGGCTTTCAAATAAATCATGGTTTAACGGCATCGAAGCATCCGTGTTCAACGCCCATTTGACGTCGACGATGATGAACATCTGCACCGATTGAGGAGGTTGGTGGGTCCAAAAAGCTGAGAAGATGGAGGACCCAGAAGACTCTGGGAGTGCGCAAAGACTGTTACAGCTGATACCCGCAACAAACAAAAACCTATGGCAAACGGAACAACCAATGACAAAAACGCTGCGCTTACCTATAAAAAGGGAGAACGCTTAAATCGTTGGGCTGAACACTTCCAAAGTAATTCTGCTGGAAATGTGCAATCGCTCAATCGGATTTCAACCAGCAAACGAGCCCCGAACAGTGAACTTGGAACTTCTGACGGCTTCGAAAGTAGGCGATTGCATTCCCTCTCTCCAAGAAATACCGAGCTGATGGTCCCGACGAACTCCAAGGCGACCTGTTTAAGGATGGGAGAGAACCCCTCAGTCGGTATCTGTCTAACTTATTTGCCCCCATCTGGATGAAAGAGCCGACCGGGGTGATTCGATAGAACTGTCTATATTCAGAAAAAATTGGTCGCGCCGAATGCGAAAATCACAGAGGAACTAGCTTGATTCCCATTGAAATTACATTGTTTGCGCCGCTCACTTTACGTCATCCTACGAGGGAGAAGATGGGATGTGACACTCACAGGGCATCTCATAACAGGTTGGTCAGTGGACAGCAGTCTGACCAACATAGTCTACTAGTCCTCCAGGTTTGGGGTCAGAACGCGTGTGGCTACTTACTCCTCAAAAACTGTTTTATCGATTCTACGCCGAACGTCCTTGCCTTGCGGTTAGACTTTTGAGCCAAAGGCTTTGTCTGAGGACACTAATCGTCTTCCTGTCTAGGTCTGGGCATCTTGGCAGTATTCGAACCCGTGTACATCCATGAATTGACATGGCTGAACACCAGTGAAACAACAGTGTTCTCTACTGGTGTTGCTGTCACTATGATGATGACGATGATGCGAACTCATAATTAAGTTGTTAGGAAACGGGTCTTTGTTGAAACAGAAGCTACTTCGCTCAAGGAATGCATCCAGCACTGCTAATTAAGGTAACTGAGTCATGTAGTACGTATGCCGGGTTACCGTCTGCAGAGAAGAGCGATGATTTCCATGTCTAATTTGGAGTAGCGGAAAATTGGAAGTAAATAGTGTACGACAGGGTAGAAGGTAGTGGGGGGTGTAACGAAAAGTCTTGGTGCTGTTTGCCTTCCAAGGTGGGACCTACGTGACCTCCCCTATGCTTCGAAGGACAGAGTTGCAGATATGGTGACTAACTGACGTCAGTGACGTTCATGCTGGCTGAGTGTTAGAGGTGTAAGCATCTCGGATGTTTGTTGTAGGTTAACACTAGGTCCCTCTCCCCGCCGCGCTTTTTCGATTATGAGGCTTTTTCAAATAAACTGGAGGTACGGCGCCAGTAGTCTCCTCTGGTGTCGCTGTTATTGGTCATTATTATTAGTATGACGGTTTAAAGCCATTCTTTAGGAGGTCGGAGCGTACATTCTTTTGGGTGTAAAAAAATCGTTCAGCTGTAGCGCCCTTTCAGTGCCTAGCTGTAATGCTTCCTTCGGGTGAAGCACGAGGGCTGGGACACTGCGAGTTTGCTCAAGCCTAGACAGGAGCAGTTGAGATGCAGAAGTCGGGTTCGAACCACAGACCTTTCGGTCAGTAGACTCGCGCTCTAACCACTGAGCCATCTCGAGCTAGAACCAAATAGATGGGTATAAGGAGGGGCAGTGAACAGGCACCGTTGTTCAACTAGCCTTACAGAAGAGTCTGGGTCAAGTCAATCCAGTGGAATACAAGAGACCAATTGACACCCATTAGGTGCCAAGTTGCCATGACATCCGAAGCAGGCATGAGGGCTGAGATATTATCGGGTTAACCAAGCCTAGACAGGAGCAGTCGAGGTGCTTGGGATGCATTCGAACCGTTGAACTTCCGCTCAGTATGTTCGCGCCTTAACCACTGAGCCAATTCGAGCTAGGATTCAAGAGATGGACGAAACGCAATTCCAAAAACAACCTGTACAGACGTCATTGCTTCAGCACTTTCGGGGGAGCGAGGCGGGTTTACGTTTAGTAACAAAAATGTCTCTTCTGTACTCATTTATCTTACACTATCTGCTGCCATAGGCTGCGGTCACCCGAACCACGATACACGGTTCACGGTTGTCAAACTGAACTGGAGTGGACGTTTAATTAAACCAGATGATGTGCTTGGTGAGTAATGTTCGAATCCTGAGATCTGGTCTCTGAGACATAGCAGGCGTAAATAATCAAGTCTCTTTGGTATGTAAAAGTTCCCCTTTGTTAACCTGACGTTACAACCCAAACGAACAGCGAGGACACGAACTCTGCTTTGCTCGTTATTCCGGATTATAGTGAGAGGCCTTGGGGACGGTCCACGATGGAGCAGAAGTGTAGCCAGTGGAAGCATATGCACTGTTGGGAGTAGAGGCCAGAGCACAAAGATGGAGTCATACTAATTGGGTAACTGGGAGTTAGAGAGAGGAAAAGCGTATCCAGAGTGCTTCAAGGGCATGGTCAAGTGAGAGTATGTGGCAGAATCGAACCAAAGAAATGCAGTGTTGCACTGCCGTGTAGGAGAGATGCTCCTTAATTGCCATCGTCAGAAAAAAGGTCTCACTTAACGTTCATCATCTGGAGCTTTTGACTGAAGAGAAACATTTGATTAACACAACAAGAGGTTAGAGCACGGAGTTCGTGGTCCATGAAAACCGGTGACGGGCATACAGTTCATACGCCCTTGGGATAAAGACCATGTGTCCAGAATTTCTGGTACACCATCGACTTACACATCCGCAGGTGGGCAGTACCTTGTTCACCCGGAGAAGCTCCACGGGTCGTTCGGTGGTGGTCCAAAATCTCACCAGAGCCAAAACCAACAGTCCTTCTGCTAATTCAAAGCGACCGATTTCCTCTCCACATTAGTGAAAACATCTTTGACACGAGAAGGGAGAGCACGAGACTTCTTCAGCTGTTGCATGAACATCAGATCCTCTAAAGCAACTTCGAGAGTGCAGGGAGACTAGATCAAGCCGGTTAGCCCATAGGATCCAGCTCCGACTTTCCTGAAGCATTCAGACGTATGAAGTTTTACGCAGGTCTATCACTTTCGCGGTGCATTGAAATTCCAGAAACTGATGTGCATCAACAGACTTAATCGGAATTATGGATGCTCAGAGAATGTTTTGACTACAGGAGGAGAGCTAGTGCCTTTGTCCGATAGGCCCGTGGTATGCTGATGGAGCAGCTCATTTGGAATCGTTCATCTGGAACCAACACCATCACCAGCAATAGATGATGCACACAACCCATCCTTTGATCCGAGATATAAGTTTTGTGTTAACGAGCTGGCCAAATTGAGAGCAAAACCACTAGACGGTAAAATGCAGGTCCAAGAACGTCAGCACAGAAAATACAACACGTCCTGCTGATGCCGAAGACTGGCAGGAATTTTGGCCTATGGACTGAAAGCAGCTCGGACACGTAAACACCGATAGGTGCGCAACTGGGTCATGTCTACCAGCGTCACCAACTATTGATAAATCTGGTCATACGACGGCTGCCAGCACAACCAAGTACGGAGAGAGCACATGGAAATGGCCCGCTCAACGGCATACCGAGTGTATTCGCTGTAACTCTTTGGGTTTCAAGTGCCTTAAAGTTAAGCGCCATTTCGCTGCCAGGTCATGATCCCACATTCCCAAGGCCGTTTCCATTCGGTTGAAGACATACTCCACCAGCATTTAAAGCTTGTAACCTAGCGAACACAGTACACGACATAAAATCCATTAGCCTATTACACGTACGTTGTTTCTGCTAATACGTCCGAAGGGCTTTAAATTTTCGGAGCCGAGGTATTCACCAGAGGTAAACATTACATACTGGAAGGTTTTCTGTCTTCTTCTGGCAGCACCTCTCTTCTAAACTTCACAGAGTTATGGGGCATATTGCGACACTGTTCACCTGGCCCTTAACCACCGAAACTAATACAACTGCCCCAACGCAAAGCGGTAGTGCATAAGTGCAAAATCGGAGACCACACAGGTGTCCCAAGTGGTAAACCATAGAAAGATTCTTGACAGTGGTAATTACCGAGACCCTGGTGTACTTTGGCCTCGCCCCTCAAATTGTCCGTGCGTCGCGTTCTTATTCCAAGACGAATGTTCAATTAAGTTTCACCAGCGCTAAGTCCACCTACCTGCATCTTCGCATCACCGGTGACCCAGACTGTCTGAGCCTAAACGTCTTCGTAAAAGCAAGTAGAGTCGGAGAAGTTGCCTCTAGTAGATTCAAAGCTACAATCGGTTGTGGATCATACCATAGTTTCACCTTTCCGTACAATAAGACAAGAGACACGCGACGATGGACCCTTTGCGCTAAACGTTTACTCCGGAGCGGCCATCAACAGGTAGCCAGTTAAAAAGGTGCTTCTGCTAATACCGATCCCGGTATGTAGCCACAAAGACCCCCGCGTAACCAGAGTTTCGAAGCAGCAATCAAGGGAGAGAGATGAATGGTCAGTTCGTGTCTTTCACCCTTGTAGCTGACAGACAGCATTCGTCAGTGTGCGGGGAGACTAGTGTACGGACAAAATCAGTCTGCTGTCATGATTGCTTAAAAGCGACAGCGTTAAAAGCAGTTCATAAGGCGACTTCGGAGACTTGATTTTGTGGTATCTGCGTGTGCTAATAAGACTACCGCACAGCTGCAGATGAGGGTGTGGCAAGGTGAACAGAACCGTTAGTCCTAATGATGGGATACACGAGCAAAATGAGTACTTGTACAGCAGTCTGTGTCTGCAACTCGACCTTCCATGCGTAGCTAGTAAGGCATCTCGGGTGAGTAGGCAACAGCCTATGGGCAAAATGTACTTTCAGGTGTATGACCCATGACCCTGGACCTGGATAATGATAAGTCATCTAAACAAGAAGACGACTAGGACCTTCGACGAGCACCCTCAGCTCAAGTGGCAGGCGGGTGCCGGCGGACCAGCACAGTAGTACGTCTTTAAGAAACAGGTGGCCATTCACATCCCCAAAGTAAAGCGTTTAGAAACAGACACGTAAGTTCCAGTAACTGATGAATGTTATGGGACTATGTCATGACTATACTTTGTGATCACATTGCCGTTTCGTATTAACCATACTTTCGCTTCAATTTCGGTTTATGTACGTCTATTCTTAGACAAGTAATGCGCTATTCATTCTTGTTCTCGCGCTCAATCAGGATCGATACTCTATCCGTAAACGGCCCCCTTGCGTCCTAATGAAAACCGCAGTGGAAACATATATAGCCAAACCAACGCACATTCTTGAAGCAAGCATTGTGAAACGACATTTGTGGTGCACGTAATTTGATCCAATAAAGCATCTAATTGTCGCAACATAAAACACCATTATTGTTATTACTGACAGCAACATCGGATACTGGTAATTCACTGCCGTAAAATCATGTCAATTTATTTAAATAAAAACCTATCATGGAAAGGAGAAAATAATGAGGCAAGGGGGAGTACTAGGGACAGTCTACCACAAACATTCCAGGCATCTACATCTCCAACACACCCAGACAGTCCGGATAGAAACCGACAGAAACAACAGAAATGCCATTGACATCTGTCAACTGACATACCATACAGTGTCTTCAGGCAAACACAAAAATGGTCACACGGACCCCATTCTGGAAGGTGAACAGTACCAACAGCGCCCAAACTTTTTCAAACATCCTTCATTCCCTTATATCATGTCATATGTTGTTCCGCCACTCAGAATTAGGCACAGAAAACAGCGCTCGTCTCGGCAATCGGTAACTCGGCATGCGTAACACATGGCCCAGCCCCTTTAGCTTTTTTTTCCTTTAACGTGCAACGCTGAATGCACTCTGAAGGAAATACCCTCTAACCTCATTGCGAATCCACCGGTTCCAGCAAATTCCGGCCACACTTCTGAGACACCGGTGGTCAAAGACCTGAAGATATTTCATGTCATCCGTCTGAAGCGGCCAATTCTCGCAACCGTACAACAATACGGCCCGTACTGTAGTCCGATACACCCACTTTTCGGGACCCGATCATATGCCTTTTTGATGCCACAAGTCGCGCGAATCGGTCCCCGAGATTCGCGCGCTCACTTCGTCTGTCACACTACCATAAGAGCTAATGCAACATCCAAGACACGCATAGTGTTCCACAACCTCCAGTGTCAATCCTATAACTCTCAAAGGTATGTTTAAAAACTGTACGCTCTGCAGCATGACTATGCGAGCGCGAAGCACATGCCGGAAGACTGAATGACATTGGCCAACTCTTCAAGCAGTTCTTGTGCTTCCTACTGTTTCAAAAATGAAAATAATGTCGCCTGTATATCCCAGGTCAGCAAGGTTCTCGCTCGGAGAGATCTGAACACCGGAGGTTTGGACACCTTCTAGTGTTCGCCTCATCATCTCATCAACAACTAAATTAGACAAAAATGGAGAGGGTGGATAGCCTTGTCAAATATCACTGCTTGTGGGGAGACCCTTGAAGAGCTCATCACGCCCTCCTACGCGCTCACATGTGAACACAAAGAACTATGATATTCAAGAGCTTCTGTAACATACCCTATTGCGCAAGCCCCTTCAAAAGGACTAACCGACCGACAGAATCGAACGCACTTTTAGAGTCAAGGAACACCAAGATTGCAGGGGATCTATAAGCATACGGCTGCTCTAATATTTGACCGGGTGTGAAGTTATGGTCTACATAGTCACTTCCGGCCGGAATTGCGTCTGCTGTTTTCGGGTCCTGTCTTCAAGCGCCTTAGTAAGACAACGTAAAATAAGCGGCGCTGACACTCTGGATATAGTGAGGGTTGAAGCACTTCCTCTGCGATTGCCGTACTCGCAGCGAGCACTATTTTTGATACTGAGCACCACTATCGACTCACCTCAGTTACATGGGACAGCCTCTTTCTCCCAGATAAAGGCAAATAATTCAGGCGTGCACCGACTTGGGATTTCACCTCTACCTTTGAACAGAGAGAGTGGGAGTTAGTCAGGACCATTAGCTCGGCGACACTTGAGGGACACAAGGCATTCACTTATTTCGAAACCGTTGGGGTTCCAAGTTCACTGTCCAGAGCTATAACGCCCCGACGTCACTCTACACAGTGATTCAACGGTAAAGACACACTACCTAAAGTATTCCCGAAGTTGTCTGGGTTGTTCTTAATTTATGTCGATTTACTTCAAGCCCAAATTGTGACCGAAGCGGATTCGAGGTCCGTTTAAGCCTTTTCCTAGCAGCAGCAGTGAGATCTATCACCAGGCCAAGTGTTCAGACATGTGTATACGCGTCTGGAGTTGTTCCTCTCGTCACTCCTAGAGTATCCTATACACGCACTGAGCTTTTTACTGACAGCAAATGTTGCTTTGATAACTGGCCTGAAAGCAAGCTATATATTGTTACTGCTCATCGCGACATGAAGAAGTCCGTCAGACTGTCCCAGCTCCGGTTTGTGGCCATGGGTATACTAGACAGTGTAGGTCTTTGTAAAACTGAATGAGGTCACTTCCGACTCTGTGGTGCGTAGGTGGGAAGACACCCAGCTGAGCATGACCTCATGGACATTCTGGATGGAGCATAGTGACCATTCTGGTTGGTAGCCGTTAGACGTATCCTGTTATTGTCAGCGTAATCACCTTCATCTTTTGTGCAGTGGTTTTAGCTGCGTTTGGTTCGCCGATGATCTGGGGAGGTGATATTGGATAGCTACGCATTAGGGGCGGTAGCTGACCTAATTGATGCGTGAATACAGGAGTATCTGTGGTCTATTTTTGGGAAATCTGGAGGAGATATGCATTGAAGGCAACAGCTTGGATGCACGCGCGCCGTTGAGCGCGCGACTGGGCATGACTGGCAATGACCCTGTCTCAGGGCCCCTAGTTCACCGACTTTACACGGGATTGGTGCTGGTGCGGCATACTCGGGAAGTAACAGAACGTGTGTTGGAAACTGGATTCGAAGAACTATCTCACAGGATTCCTGGAATCGGCACCTTAAAATGCAGAACAAGCGAACAGCTTAGGACCCGCTCATCGTGCTGCCTCGAGTTCTTATACCCTGGCCACAGCTAGCACCCATGCAGATGCTTTCTATGATTCCTCTCTTTGGAGCTTGCGGTCTGTTGATTGGAAGAGTACTAATGAGGAGTGAACCAGACCTTTCGCTAGAGTAGACTTTTGACAGTCCAATGACAAATTCCGCCTACACCATGCTGCTCGGTTGCGCCGTCTTCATACGTAAGGATCTCTCTCTACAGTTTCAAGTCACCGGTAAGCATCATATATTTAGAAATTGTGGCTGTCATGTAGCTAACGTGTAGAATGGATGATGAGAGACAAACCTTTGCAGAACCCATCAGGTAGGTACCCTCCAGGAACAATGCAGGTATATTGCCCATAGAGGTCCACATAAAAATTAGGGTGTTCCGGTCGGACAGCTGGCTACTGAGGCAGCTAAGGAGACATTGATGATTAAGTCAATCGAAGCTGTGAAAAATCCAAAAAGCACCACATCAGTAGGGCATTGTCGTGATCGAAACCAGGACTCACGGACGACGATTAAGCTGGCGATCCACGAACATTCTTGGATGAATTCACGTTGTTCAGGTGACATTTCTATCTCTAACAATTGGGCACAAGGTTACAAGAAACGACGCAAACGTCTGACTTGGATCCCGGTCGTCGTTGGCTGAGTGGTTTCTGTTGACTCTAAGACGCGTCCGAAAGGTCGAGTATCACCGATCTTTTCTGACTGGCTACTTTGATGTCCAATTAGCAACTCCTTTTCCTGGTTCGGAGACACGGAGACTTTTCTGAGGTGATTTTGTCGGGCTTACAGGGTCCTAGTAGGTATAGCGAGTGTGACATTCGAAGGCCATTCATAATGGACCAGGATCATGATGGATTATGTAGGCCCAAAGAGGCAGTACATGCTACAGGTTGTACGTAGCTCGTATGACTGTTGGCTAACTATGGTAAACCAACGTTGGCTGAGTTGGAATCGGAGTCATCAAATGATTCTGCTCCTGCCGCGTCTCCTGAGACGGCATCACCACCCCTAATGATTGTTTTGCTCTTCTTACGAAGCCCGCAAATAACTTATGTAGGTGGCTTGACACTTCTGGAAGACTGAAAGGCAGGTGACCCGCTCTTCCTCCATAAATGCGTGTGATTTGTAGCTGCTTTGAGACAGGCGTGTCAGGAAAAGAGTGGGGCCAAAATTCTTTCAGGGTTTCATTTCCGCATACGTTATTTAGACCCCTATCCAACCACGGTGGGATTTGAAGCACCCCTGGTGTTTTCTACACGGCCGTGTCCAGAGCAGAGACAATTAACTTGCGGCAAATGATCATCACATTTCATCCGGATCAGTAGCGTCAGTCGTAGACGACATACTGGTCTGAGCCACCTGTTGAAGTCCTTAGTATAAGGTCTCCTAAGTGTCTGTTCGTGGATGTGAACAGCCGAAGAAAAACGACCATCAAGTTGGTCGCACGCCTGTGTCGCGAAGCCGCTACGGACCAAAAACGGCACACTCCGATTCGTCAAAATATGGACCAATCAGAATCGAAATTTTTTCTCTCAAAATATCGCCGAGGTTGATGAAAAATAGAGTGCGGAAAACCCAATTAAGTGTGAAATAGAAAGTGCGGCGCACAGTAACGGGCGGAAACCGTAACCCACAACACCATTTTCAGTTTAGACCCTGAATGAAATGTCGCCCACACTGACAAAGCATTTCTACCTGATATTTTGCAAGTCACTTGACGAAGGCGAACTTCCCTCTGCTTGGAAGGAAACGATTGTCATGTCACTCTACAAAACCGGTGACTACCTATCGACTGTCAGCTACAAGCCTATCAGCCTTACTTGCATACTGCGCAAGGTAATGGAACGCATTCTGAAGCAGGCCATTTAAAGTCACCTCGGAACCAACGACTTGATATCCCCAGCGCAACCCGGATTCCTCCCGAACTATCCTTGCGCGATGAACATGCTCCTATTTATGGACAGCCCAACCCAAGCTAAGAACGAAAGACTCATATCAGATGCCATATTTTGTGACTTCTCAAAAGCACTCAATCGAGTTCCGCACGTCCCGCTGCTCCACAAGCTCGAGTCTTATGGGATTCATGGAGAAATCCTATGCTGCAGTAAGGTGTTGCTGTCAGATAGAACATTCTGAGTGTCAGTAGGCTTGTAAGTAGGCTTGACCTGTTCTTCTCAGGCACCAGCCACTATTGGAGTTTCTCAAGGCTTC
>SJOL01009318.1:215121-241042 GCA_004794785.1 Opisthorchis felineus | reverse complement strand
TCGACCCTTTTTATTATTGTGTACTCAATTCAGAGTAATTATATTTATTTCTTTGCCACACACTCTTCCTAAAGTAGCTTTTTTGGGTACCCAGACCACTACACTGGCTCCCTTTAAACTTATCATTCCCATTGCACCATGAAAAATCGTCTCAAAAATCATTCGTTGTTCTACGGATGATTCAAAGCACCTAGCGCGTATTAATCGCATGCACTTTCAGATACTCTATGGGAGCTACGCCTGACTACTTCTTGAATATACCAGCCATGCTGTTTACTCAGGCGGCAATAAGGACGTGACCCTCATTGAGCGTGTCTATGAAGTTGCCACAAAAATGGTTTCCGGTCTTAAATCCGTGGACTACGAAACGCGTCTCGCGGTGCTCGACCTATTTTCTCTGGAGTATCGTTGTCCCGAGGAGAACTACTACTTACTTACACCTTTTTTGAAGAAGGTTTTGCCAACCGCGTTTTCAGCGTTGACACAACGATCAGATGGCGGGAAATTAGAGGATATACTTATTTCGGTTAGTTAGTGCATCAAATAACCTTCCTCCGACGAGTGTTCACGCTGTCTCTTGTACCCATTTCAACGCACTTTAGGACGTTTTTCATACGAGCCCTCGTGCAAGCTTACTGCCCAGTGCTGAGACCATAAGGAGCATTGCTACATCATTTTTAGCTTGTGCTTCTCAGGTGGGTGAGTGCCAACGAACGACAAGAACCAAACCGAACTGGGAAAGCTCGGACAAAACCCCACACCCTGTGTATCAATCCGTGAATCCGTGGATGCAAGCAATTTTGGCGATCCTTAGACATACACCCCAAATATATCCAAAACCGTAATTTAAAGTGATACAATCACGTAATGTTTTAGAATTTGACGGTAGTTATTTAAAACCGTGAAATCTCCCCAAACAGTGGCAGTTTTACTGAAATGTGTTTAAGCGTATTCAAGATCTACTCTGGGAGCGGAATTTATACACTTATTGGCTTCCATTGCTCACGGGTTCAGGGATTGATACATGGGATCGACGCTTTCGCCAAATTTTCCTGGGTCGGTTTTGTTTTTGTCGTTCAGTTGCTGCCACCAACCTGAAATGCACAGGCGAAAAAGGGTGCAGCACTGCTCTTTAAGTTGTCAGCGCGGGGCAGTAAGGTTGCCAGTGCGAGGATTCGCATAAAAAAGCGTCTAACAGTGCTCTGAACTAGGCGCTAGATGGAGCGTGGACAACCGTCGGAGGAAGGTTATTGCACGCATCAATTACCCGAAATGAAAAAAAATTTTGCCTGATGAAAGTGTGCGCTCTGAGCTTGAAAATCTTCCTACCATGTCCCCACCGTGTGTTAGCTGGATCAATGGTGAAAAGCCTGTCGGCCAAACCCTGTTCAGCCAAGGCGTAGGTAAGTCTCTTTGCAGACGGCGGGAGATCTCCTGATGGAGTTGGATTCTTCGGGTGTTTTCTTTTTTAAAGAATGTGGAAAGTTTTTGGAAGAGTGCAGTAAGAAAAATTATGTTGTCTTTTTCCACTTAAACTCAAAGTTGAGCAGCCATTCGCGATTTAAGCGGAAAAAGGTTTCCTACATTTGCAGCGGACATCCTGCCGGATAAAGCTGTGTAATTCGTCACAGTGCTTTGGGTCATATTAGTGCATCTGTGGGCAAAGTAATCGGACGGTTCATTAGGGTGGCCAGTACTCTGAGTTATCAGGTTTAAACGGTCTTGTTGACGCATGTAACACGCTCGGTCTGGAAATAGTCAGGTACGGCGAACTGCGGGTAAGCCATCATACTTGGTATGGGAGTCGCGGTACCATGATCGTAATGCCATATGTAGGTCCCTGGATATACTTTGGGTGATTCAGTTGGGTAGTTGATATTGGCATGGGAATCGTGAGAAATTAAGGGCAGCATGGACCAAGGATATTGTTGGGTCCGTCCAGCGCTAAGGGTGGTTCATTGCTGCCTTTCAAGCGCGGTAATAATACAGCCTTATCTAGATGCAGGGTTCAAAATGGGAAAGTTTCAAAATGACCTGCTAGAGGGCCCTCGGTTATAAGCTTGACTGCGGCTCGAAAAAGCTGTTTTCAGTTTGTAACTACTGTAGTGAGGTGACACTGCCCGATTTCAAAAATGAGATAGCTGGTAACGGTGTTATGCAGTCAATGGAAACGGGTATGGCCATATGTGAATTTTTGCGACGTGCTTTAGCTAAGCTGTGCTGAGCGCGGTTTTCAGAGAGTTGATTAACCACTGACCTCAGGCAGAATGGCCCTGTCAGTGCTACTCGCCTTCCAGGATGCGGACTGCGTAGTCCCCACGGTGCCTCGTTGAAGACTCTGAAAGTTATGGCTGCTAATATGTCAGTGGCGTTCTTGCGGTCAGTTTCTACCCAGATTGCTTCAGTGAATGACTGAATGTGTGAAAGCCTCTGAATGATTGTAATAAGCCAACGCTAAGTCCATTCCACATCCACTTTTATTCCCCTTTTCACAATAAGGCTTCCAAATAAATCATAGTTGTACGGCTTCGGAGCATCAGTGGTGGACAGCAATGTCGTGCTCTTGATGTTGGTCATGATGGTTTAGTTGTCCAGGAAGCCGAATGAAAAGTGCAAAAAATGTGAGGGGATGGTTCTTATAATCGTGAATGACGCTTACTATTAGTTTGAGGGTGCAGAAACCCATTTGACAGACATGGAAAAGAGACTGGGGTGGCCTGAAATTGCGAGAGGCCTTCAGCGCTGTAACTGATAAGCGGCGCCCAAGAACGGACCCCCAAGTTGGTGACAGCGTCACTGCGATTGAGTATGGGATGTTCACAATTGGTGTTGAGGCCAATAGGGCAGTGGTTTCTATCAAGCAAAGTGTCGAGATGCGTAAATAAGCTGAATTTCTGATTTGGTGCTCTAAAGGAGCACATTCGACAATAAGTACCCGCTCACTCACCAGATCGTCGCTGCGGCCACATCCTTTGGTGACCGTTTGAGGACGCATGTGGTTTTTGAATTCTGGAGGTCCAGTTTATATCACCTACCATTAAGACTGCCTTGTATAACCATTTTGGCCTTAATTCCGCTGCGTCCAAGAATGCTTATGATCACTGCATCTTAACATCGCCACATCGGTGTACACACGGATTCTTCTTTATCGACGATGGCACTAATTGAGCAGTTAGTAAGTTTGCCTTTATAAAGGCAAGGTATTCGAACTATTTAACCTAAGTTTTAAGTGAGGCTAAATCGAGTATACACTTTTCGTCCCAGGTTCATGCTCGGGGAAAACTGGTGTACGGAAAACGAAATGAAGTCTCTACCATTTATGGATGCACCAGCCCATTCAACCAATAAAAACATTTCGCCAGTGGTGGTTTTATAACTTTCTTGACGTGCACGGTTATGGTGGTGAGGGGCCGTTGCAAGGCCGGTGCCCAACAACCAGTGTCGCAAAAAGGTATGGGCCTAGCAGTTGCGGTTAGAGGCTAAGGTATTCGAAAATGCGTACATTAATGAGTATGAACGGACATCGTTGGACGTTAAATTAGGTTATCATGCAATGGCGGACCTTATTTTCAGAGAATGTCGTTGCGCTCAAGGACGCATTCCAGAAAAAGTGTCATTATTTTCACCAGGAAAGATGTCGATGTCACATGCAGATAAATGAAAACGCTACATTATCTACTAATAACTTGTGCGTGTCCGGGGATAAGGATCGTCCACAGAGGTACATATTCACACAGCTACTGCACAAGGCATCATGTTGCCTTCGGCTGATGCCAGTACCACAACCTCACAAAAAATTTCTCGTCGTTTCCTCTTACGCAAACTGTACTGAAAAAACAAATACCTCGTTTATGGCTTTATAGTTACACATCGTCGTTGGACGGCGTGTCACTAATATATGTCGACAACATTCGTATCGCGTGCATACAAAAAACGTTATACCTCAGGAAATACGGAACGTAACTGGAACGAACAATTAAAAAAGTATTGTTCCGCACATAAACCACCGTGAGTTTATATTTTTTATTAAAATCTTACGGAACCTTGCATGAACTCTTCATAGGTGACAAAACTGAAAAGCCAAAACGTTGTGGCAATGGTGATGTTCGCTGTCTTCCATTATGTACTGAAGGCAAGGCGAGCTGACCAAAAACTGTCGTGACAAAGTTCGCTGAACCACTTCATCTTAGTTGTTACGCCCGACGAGTATAACGTATACCTACGTCATTAAATTATCCACCGAATTAAAATTTGCATGAGGTATTCAGTAGATGCAGACGTTCATTTAAAGAAAAACGCGAAACCTTAAACTATGCTAAGATTTGATTTTTTACCTCATCTCGTTACCTGAGTATCACATGTAAATCGGCGGTGGTAGGTGACCATGATGGTTTGTTCACTTAAACGAAATGCCATGAGCGGCATATCACTGAAACATGCAACCGGATTAGACTAATTCCCCGTAAAATTTACAACTTTGAAAACCCCATAGCTTTGGCGAAATTAATTTCGGCTTACTTCTAGTGAGCGGAGCAATTTTGCGGCAACGAATGCGGCAGTTCAAATAATCGTGAATAAAGCTTATTGAAACACTCATGCGTGGAATGTCCGTGAACTCGACAAAAACGGGTGACCCCAGACTTTTGCCAAGGATGTTGCTTTTAGGTTGATTACTTAGCTCTTTTTCGACATTGGGTGGCTGAACCCTCGAAAGCTGGATCAAGATATACGAAAACGGTTTTTCTACCAACGTCACCCAATCCGGGAATTTTGGCTGTTACGGCGGAAACTGTCGTGCAGTCGAATGTGATCGGTTGAAAAATTTCATGCCCCAGTAGCTTCCTTGTGACCATAACCTCTCCTGTGCCATCAATCTCTTGGCCTGAACGGTCAGTGAGCAGAACCCCTTACGCCGTAACAGGTTACCGATAGGGTTACCGTAGATTTCACCGCCGGCGCGATCGAAAGGAAATGTGAGTTGCAAGCTCAGCACCATGACATCAGTTGTCAAATTCGAGGCTGGTATTCTGCAACGGCCGAGCATATCCATCCTTCTTCCCCCGGTGTATTGTGCAGAGTACGCTCCAGAAGCAAGCCAAACGGTAGACGAGCTTCGATAAAATCGCCCACATTCTGACTGTTTCGAGACGAATGGCACTTTTCAATCCAGTATACCTTCTGAAACCGCAGGTATAGCAGGTGCGGTTGGAGCTATCTGAGAGAGCAGTTGACAAGCAGAACTGCATCTCTAGCCACAAAGAACCACAATGTAGCTGAGGTCCGATGAACAGAAGCTCTGTTTGAGCTATGCCCGTAGGCAGACCGCTGGAACTGACCGACCACCCCGTCGGCTCCGCAGGTGTGTCCCAACAAGCCACGGACCAAAAGAGGGCCATTATATTGAACTATACGAATCGTGCGCTTTTAGCTCGTGGCTGTTGGATCCATTGCGGAGTTCAGACTGTAATCTTGAGAAAACCGCTAGGCTTACTTTATAAAAGCATCCGTGACAAACTTTCTTTGTTTCCATCAAAAGTTGCGGCCCCACCGAGGACTCAGCCTAGGCACAATAAGCGTTGCTGTTCGCCATATTGCGTGGGTTTTCTGGTGATTTCGGTCGTCCTGCTCTTCATGCCAACCTCTGTGAACGCGTTCTCACGGCAAGCATAACGATCGCTGGCCTGGAAGGGGTTCTTCGGGTCTGTGATCCCTCAGTTTATGCTTTACACCTTTAAGGTGGTCAGTCGAGGATCGCTTTGGGATAAGGCGAATCACTCTCATCTGCAAGTCAGCGTTTGCTCACGCTATGCATTAGGGTCTGTCAAATAAAAATTTTTCGCGCATTGCGCTGTGACTACTTTCGTCTCAGTTCCTTACCCGCAATAATGAGCGCAGTATGTTTTCAGTTTGCGGTTTTTGTACATATGATAATTAGTTCTCCGTACCCCAGCTCCTGAGTGTTTAACCACGCAATTAAATTATAGAGCAGACTATTGAATTCAACCTGAAATTTCGACCACCTCGTGCATTCGCCTACCGTGCCGCGAACTTAGAGTTTTTCACCTGCCTTGTTCCCTCAAGGTACAGCACCATCCATCTTGCCTCCTGAAGTGGCCATCCAGCCCAAAACTGGCAAACCATCATATTTGTTTAGGGCTGCCATCGTTCATGCATCACACCTGGCGTTTAAGCCCCCTATGCACAGACTGGCTTGAATTTCTCTGCAATGTTTCTAGTATGGACTCATCGTAAGCCAGAATATCCAGGCTGGCCTCCGAATCGGGGATCGCAACATGTAGAAACGGGCCACTAACAAGCCTGTCGCTACCCTCAATGCGGAAAGTGCCGTTTTTATGTGCCAGATATCGACAAAAACGCCCGCGTTTTTATGCCACTACCGTGAGCAGGGATGGGTTGTTTCAAACCCGAACTCATTCCCGTGTAGATGGTATAGCAGATATTCGAACACGGTTCATTTTTCTGATGTTAGAGTTCATCACATCCTCAGGTAGAAGGAAGATCGATATTCAGAAAGACAAGAGTAGGCAACTACTTACGTTTATTACGCGAATAGGCCCGCACCTCCTCCGCTAAAAGGCGCAGCTTAGAGCAAGATTTCGCCCTCACAACAGGTGCAGTAGGTAAAGGGATTAAACAACCATCAGGTTGTTAGCTTAAGCCAGACAAGATGCGCAACCATCATGTTAATGTCATGATATTATTTCCAGTATCTATTAACCAGTTGGTCGCAGAATCAAAGAAAGCACATAAAAGTTAGTTTGAACGTTACCCACTGAGAGAAAAAACATCAGCAGAAATAACAGAGTGGAAAATGGCAAGTATAAAACGGTGCGAGCGCACAATTTAAATAGAAATAGTAGTTGCAATCACCTCCGTTGGAGTAGTATCTGAGGTTTACCTATGGATCAATTCGTGGCGAAAGTACAACAAAGAATGGAAGTGAGTAGGCCACCCGATACCTTCAAATGTGCGAGCTAGTTCGCTGCTGTTCCCCCACCTCATTGAAAGTTGTCGTATATTCTTTCAGTATGGGATACTACCGGAACAGTTTCAATGTATGCACCTGCTTTTGTTTTCTTTTCGGTGGGAGCATAAAGTATTGCTTCAATTCTGGCTTTCTATCGAGTGTTACTTGCCCCCAAAAGGGGGCTTAGTTGCGTGGGGACACTGTTTTGGCTCTGATGTCGTTTTAATTAAGGTTGGCTTACTAGGTAGGGCGCAATACGCGTTCCGCTACGAGTAGGTAGAAGTTTACTTCCCTATCTTATTCCTCCAGTATGATTGTCTCAGAATCAGCCAGCCAAGAAAACAATGAAGCTTTTCTAGCTGATGATCGACCAAAAGTGAACACCCGTTATTGTTAGGCGAATTAGATAGTAATTCACTGCGGGAAAAGCAGAATAAGGATTGTTTTAGCAGTACAAGCTCTCAAAGGGTAAGTGAAAGGATGTTATTTTCAACAACAAAGAAAGTAGTTTCCCAATACCGTACGTATGGTCTGCTTAACTTTACCCTAAGGCTGTCGGTTACGTGGGGCTACATCACTTGTGGCTACGTTCTAATCAGTGGGAATCTAGCCAAACATGCCTAAGTGAAGGAAACACCAAAATCAGAATGATCATAAACTGGCATTCCAAAAAGCCACCGGAGTTGGCGAGACCAGCTCATGACATCCCAAAAGCAATGACGAAAGAAATCCATTGGCATGTTCCCAACAGTTAGGATATAAACCTATTATAGTTATTATAAACACCGCTGCTGCTGGGAAGCTTAGGTCGTGCGTATTTTGAGGAAATGTTTAATTAGAATTAATACCTGACCTTGGGAGGAGTATGAAGAAGTTGGCTTCGGTTCTGAAGGGTACACAACTCGCAGCTGTCGCTTCGGGTAAAAAAGGTAGGTTCTGAAAATGAAAAAAATGAGGCTTACCGGCAATTTCTGCATGACACAAGAGACACCCACTTTTGTGAGCTTCCCCACCGCTTTGGCTGCTCACGTGAGCAGAGAGTTTTACTGGCGGTGGCTTTGAAAATTCCACAACACGCCTAACTTCAACCTTCAGGTCTTAATCCTCCATTAGAAAGTTCTCCGTTCCAGGGCATTTTTCAGTTGATGTGTTGGGGGTACCCCATGTCCGGCATTGCTATTCCCCTACGCCGACAAACACGGTTATTTCTCAAAGTATCAAAAACTTTCGACTAAGGCACACATGGTGTCTCTGTACATTCTCATGTAATTTTCATGACGCCAGCGCCAAGGTGAGTTACTCCATGGCGCTGAAGCGAAGTTGAACCCTTTAAACGTTGGAGCAATAGGTAGCTAACCGCAAGAACCTTATGTAGACCTGGCCGACTAAAAGCCTTGGCATTTCACAATGTACAGCTGAGGGTCGGAGAGGGCCAAGATCTTCCGGTTTCGTTTGTTCTGAACAGTGAGCCAGATTGTCAGTGACCGGAAATAAATAAGGGTAACCGGAAGCAGTTGAAAATAGTTAAACAAGTTAAAACAGTCAATATATTGTTGGAAACCGCTTACGGGATACTGTTTGTACACGAAGAAGTAGCGGTGAATTCGTTTGATCAGGTTTAAGGGCAAACCGGAGCGCTTACTTCATCAGCTGCCGTGGCTATGTGAATGGGAACAGTTCATGTATTTCCCTTCGGCGACTAGTGCTGTTGTGGAAATTTCTCATTTTCTTAAGCGTCAGAAAAGCAGTCACCGCCTTACCTTGTCTCTCGAGCAGCTGATGGTTCTTTTGAGTGTTGCATCCGTTTGCATACGGGTTCTTGTTACCTGGTACTAGACCTTTTTATTATCAAAAGATCCTTTTGATTCTTTGTTTACGTATGTGGCAGCCCTGTTGAGCTAATTCGTGAAACCATAGTAAAAACACCAGTACAACTCGGGGTCGCTGATTGTGCCTTTAAAGGGATGGTGATACGTTAAGCTTTTTTCCTGGTCCATATACAGCGGATCCAAATAAGCAGAAACGACGCGAATTGTCGGCCATATTGCGTCACCACATGAAATAAAGGCGATCCTAAATTTTCAGGCAGCATTTGAACTTGCGAGTGTTGAAACCCTCGGGTCCAAATTTCTCTGCAACCAGAGCTTGCCTTGATGCTAGATTGACCATCAACCCAACCTGCTGTCTTGATGCATGTGAATACGGCTTACTGAGCGGGCGCAGCTCCTAGTTTTCAAGAGCAAGGTAGTTTACGTGAAAGATCACGCCTGACAGACGGTCCAAAACTACTGGCAGCCGCTGATTTACGGGTAGACGGAACTACGCGTATCCTTTATAATGCTGCTGTAAAGCCGTTGAATTTAGAAACCAACTGAAGCAGCCTGACACTATTCGCAATTGTAGGCAGCGTCGTTCATTCTCTACGATGCCAAAAAATCAAGGGCGATGTTCCTAGTCTCTGAATAATACCGGCCGCACATGAACATAAAACTGACTTACAATGAAAAAAAATATTTAGCTGGCTGTTGACCGACATCCGACAAACGCATCCAATCTGCCAACATTGTGACACTGCCAGCAAGATAGTCAGCCTACCTGGGAGAATAGACGGGTCTCTTAAACTGGAGTGGTCAGATCAACATTTGAAAAGTGGTAAATGGACCGATAGCAAAAAGTAACCAATTCAAAATTTTGAAACACGTGGTTAATGTGACCTCAAAAATTCCGCAATTACTTGGGCACTGGTTAACCTAGCGCACAAGTGACAGTAAAAATAGCTTCACTAGCCTTAACACATTGTATGGTGCCATAGTTGAACCACCCCTATCATAAAAAACCTTCAGTTAGCACCAAACAAACGCACGCCTCAATTTAGACACGCGGACATTTACCGTAATGATGAGATTTTCTGCATAATTTAGGGTTAATTCAGCTGCACACCACCTGGCAAGAACAAAGTTTTTAAAGTTGGTTATGCTTATCGCTCTCAGGGTAGTCCATTCAGCCATCTATTTCACGCAGCGAAAAAGACGCCTTCATAAGTCGTCAACTGTCATGCTTGAATGTTTTTTTCGTCAATGTAGTAAGATGATCAAATAATGGTCGGAGTACATTGTGCAGTTTGATGCGTACGGTTGCTTCACAACGGTGCCACAAAGTTGCTTTCCTTCATTAACACTTTGGTACCATCTACATTTTTCGTTTATTTAATTTTTCAACGGGAAAATTGGGGTGCAGCATGAAAGAGCAAAAAACTACGGAAAACCCTAGCACACTTATTTGCTGAGAAAAAACGGATTGCTTTTTGCGGTAGCTTCGGAAGCGGAAGACAGTTTCACATTATAACTTTGTAGTTCCTTAACGCCTTCTTCCTCATAAAACATTACAAACCAACCTTCCGTTGAAATTCTATTAAAGTTGGATATCGTGCAGCATTCTAGGCGGAGATTCAAGAAATCAAAGTAGGTTTCAGTTAAAATCAAAAATAGTAAATCGTTCAGCTGTAGCGTTCTTCCGGTGTCTAGCTGCCAGGCTACCAGGATTAAGCACGTGGGCTGAGATACTAACAGTTTGCCTAAGCCTAGACAGAGAAAGCTGAGACGCAGAGGTCCTTTTTAGAACCGCAGACCTTCGGGTCAGTAAATTCGCGTTCTATTTGCTGAGCTATCTCGCCCCCTGTGTTCCAATTGTCTGCACTTGAATATGAATTAGGTCATTGCTTTGAAGAGATTTATTTGTATTTAGACCGAATTGATGGAAAAATGTACGTTCAGGGTGACAGCATCTTGACTGAGAATAAAAAGTTCTCCGAATGGCCCAATTCTACCGATGCGGCGTTTAGATATCGTCAGTTTTGTTGTCGAAAACTGCACAAAACGTAAAACTGGCTTATTCGTCATCCTCGTAAATGCGTTGCTAAAGCACGCAATTCTCTTGTGAAAATGGTACCTAACATACTTTCATCTAATTTGTGCGGCCACTTGACTTCAATAAACTACGACATTATGTTTGACTCTCCTACAACGGCTGTTAGACGTCTGTTTCAGAGACTTCATATGGAAGATATTGCATTGGATTTGACAACCGTATAATTATAGCGATGTACACATGCAGGGAGCATATCGGTTGTTTTCTAGCGTGAGCGTCCAATACAGCCAGCTATGATATACCCTAAGTTTATTTGGACTTTCACTCACGACATCAGGCCATCTTCCTCTTAAATTTTTGATTTATTAGTGTACGCACGCTGCTTCAAGTTCCTTAAGAGCGGGAGTCAGTGGGATTCATCTTTCACAAAACAAAGGGCTCTCTTCAACAAATCCGTACTTTCAGACCCTTATATGTCAAACCCAATGTGGCAACGCCCCACCCTTCTAAAAGAATAAAGCGCCGTTTGGCTAGCTCTTATTGGATAAAAAGTACTTGGCTTTGAAGTAGGCGTACGTATGCTAGGGCCAGAAGGATACCAGTTGACACACAACAACAACACCTGTAATATCGTCCAAAACAAAGTAGCGAATAATATTTTTTTCAAAATATCAGTTCACATGAATAACTTAGCGTTGTGCTTAACGAAAATGACGAATAAAGATGTAGCACTCATTGAACCCGAGGTCTGGTTGCCCAGACCTTGTTATTAAATTATAAAACGACCTTGTCTGACAAAATAGTGGAAAATGATTGTCTGTGGTCTAAGAAGCAGCGGAGGAAGTCTACCGAACCTCTTGAATGTCACCAAGGCTGTTGCGACTGCTACAGTTAACATCTCTACATCAGCTCATGGAGCATGTTGTTTAGTGCAATATTTCTGGGAGATTTTTGATCCTGCACCAAAATTTTAATCGGCCTTTTGCAAAGTTCATCAGAAGCATACATAAAAACACGTTTTATTCGCTATCTACCCTACTAGCACACTGAAGCTTTATTAGAAGTAAGAAAGTTCGCCTTTTGGATACTGGCCACATATCATCAACTGTAGCATTCAGCCGGTGCTAGGCCTCGTTGCTGACTTAGCCCCGCCACCCACAAGAAATTCCGGTCCGTACTCGGCCACCCTGCACTAATTACTTTGGCCTGTCTTGAGTCCAGGTCTCTTGCCGTCAGTGTTATAGGTCTTTGCTGCGGCCATGAACACATCAGCTTTGTTTTGCGTAATCACAGACTCGCCGATCGTGCCACTTCTGCCCCACCATTAGCCTCGCTTACACAGCATAATTCGGATTTTCCATGCACGTAGGCAGGTGTTATAAAGTGCAGAAAACACCTGCACTTACTGAAGCAAATTTAAGCAGGCTTGCCATTGTGTGCTTGATGCAGTTAGCCTTTCTTATCTGTAGGCCTCGCGAATGTAGACAAAACGCCGCATTTTAACGAGCTCATTCTAAGCGTTTGCACCTGGTAATCCGATGGCGTTAGGCTATTTCAGAGGAAGGCATGGTGCGGCTAACTGGTTGTGCAGAAAGTTGATTTTTTAAAGACTGACTTTTCGGACTGAAAGGAGGGCGATGCAGAAATGGAGGAAGCTTCTTATAAAACGTACCACGAACTATTATGGCCTGCGGCAAACTATCCCCCAAAAACTGCTATGTCAACGCATGCGTAGGGTAGAACGAAAAAAGTTGTGGGTGAAATTGCACGTACTTATTCAAGTGCTTGATTTAGTGGTCAGTTGATATTGAAACTGGACAAGCAAAAACGTTTGCAGCTTTTTGCTTGCTAACCATCGACTTTTGATGTTGCAGGATGCAAGCAGTAATGTATATCAGTTTGGAAGTGGCATGGTTCACAATCCCATGGCGATAATGACACCAAATATCTGGGTCCTTTGCGCCAATGAGTGATTCGCAGCTGCTTATGGATGGCTTCAAGAAACGCGCAACAAACACTGTTATTTTTTGGTTGTGATACTGCTGTTTACAAGTAGGCCTTCGTCTAACATTGTGAGTAGCAGCTGAAGCAGTCTAATCCGAACAATCAGCAGCTGCAGCATAAAACTTCGGTAGTTTGTAAAAAGGCTGGGTGCGTATAGCGTAGCCAATGTGTCTCAAATTAGCAAAAATACTCTTCCATTTGAATGTGTAGAAAATGCTGTACGCGAAAACAAAATACACTAGATATGATATTCAGGGCTGGCGCCAGAATTACCAACGACATTCTGAACATTTGTTGTGAACGCTACGGTAACTAAAGTTAAAATAGAAGTTACAACGTTAACTCAATATATGTAGCAGCCACACCGATGAACCCGGTACACAAAGTAGACACTAGATATTAAATTGTTTGCTATGGCAGTTAGAATGGTTTAGTAGTAGGCTCTATCTTTGAAACTGCTTATTTAAAATCTCACGTACGTTTTTGTACATAATGTATCCAAAAGCGCCATATGGCAAAAAAGGCTTTAGGGTTGAAGCAATATTTAGGGCTAATCGGCCCACCATCGGGCAAACTTTTACTACATAAGGCCAGATAAACCAGTAACATTCACAAGCAGTTTTGTCCATAGCGCCGACAGGCACACTAGCACGGTGTCCCAAGTTTAATTTGAACCGCTAATAATCTGAAAAATCTTGCAACGATAAAATGCACATTCTTAGCGCAACACGAAGGCCTTCCGTGTCCCACCAAATGAACAAAATCGTAGGTGTTGGCCACCTGCATTTGCTATCAGCGTTGTCGATTTTCACTCTCACTGATATACAGGCTAAACATTTGTGACGACACAGAGCATGAAATGATAAACTTCGCCAAGTCGTTGACATGATTTTGAAACAGAGACATTCCCTGGACATTTGTGCACGGAAGCTTTAATTTCCATTTAAATATGTGGATGTATTTAACGCTTTACAGCTTGCAACGTACAACATTTTGTTCTGATCCGTCATAAATTCCTGAGTGGGTTCGTGCTTCCAACCTTGGTTTTCTGTCCCAAGTAAGTGTTGCCTAAAGCTCCGTGAGTGAAATGCCATCACACAGTACCGGGATATAAGAGGAACTGCAGTTCGAATATTAGCTAAGAAGCATTTGCAGTTTTTAGTAGGTGCTTCGTCTTGTTTTTCAAAGCAGCTATCAAACTGGGTAACCCTACGGACTTAGGACAAATGAAAGCACGCTCACATCCTTGTTTCGGCTGACTCTTTATTCGGTCCCAGCACCAATACCGCTTTTGAACTGGTCATACTTGGGGGCCCA
Source organism: Opisthorchis felineus (assembly GCA_004794785.1). NCBI lineage: Eukaryota > Metazoa > Platyhelminthes > Trematoda > Opisthorchiida > Opisthorchiidae > Opisthorchis > Opisthorchis felineus. Next base: position 226,866 of record SJOL01009318.1, on the reverse strand, counting down.
GGCGGGTGTTGTCTTTTTAGGTTCCAGCACTGTTTAGTCATGGAAGCAAAAGGCTGACAACTTTATTACATTAATTTAGTATGAACTAAGCTTCAGCGCGAAAATGCACGTCAAAGGACGCATTAAAAAGAATTGAAATTTCCCACTATTCATTTGGTCGCCATCCATCAGCTTTCCTAATTTGACTGAACAATGCTATAGCTTGCAGGGTCATCAGAGTCATAATAACTCAACTACTACACAGCAGCGCAGTCGGTTTTTAATTCTGAAGGAGACCCAAGGACGTTCTTTCATTGAAAAATAGGACAACATTTTAGTCATCACAGGACTTGAATGAACGATCTTGAATATGTGTAAGCGTTAGGATTTCAAATTGAAGCCCTCACTTTACCGTCCCTAAAGGAATATAAGAGCCGTGAATGAGCCTTACAGGGCTTTCTGCACCGGGTTTCAAAGTGAGGGTCATGATCCTTATCGCAGCACGTCCTTTGTGGTAAAGAGGGCGCGTTCATTCGACGCGCAGAAAGCCAGATCAAACTATTATGCTGCTTTGGACGCACATGAAAATCTCCGCATAGCGGGGAGGCTCATTATTACGTCAATAACCGCGATAGAATAAAGGATCACACACACATGATTAGCCAGCAAGATTGGTCGGGATGGTCATAAAACACCACCGAGGTATCTTCAAAAGATCGGGTTGCTTTCACACTCTTCGCAGATGCAACGGGTTCGGATGCAAAACCAGGTATGGATGTGACCCTCGTTTTGGTTAATTTTACTCTGCTAGCCACTGCTGCAGAGCGAGCCAACGTGGATGGGAAAACTTGTACCACTCCGGGGAGCGAGTGGCCCCTGAACGCCGAAGACATGCGCACGTACATTAGTCACATGGTTTCATGGATGCACGTGCAGGTAACGGCCAAGCTGCTATCCGCCTGAGAAAAATTTGGAGTCCGCACCAAAGCCTAGCTGTTACGAACGTGTTTCTTGCCCTACACCGCTTCATTTGTTTGCACGCATACCTGGGTGCGCGTGGACCAACGTGCTATGGAGACTGGCTGGACACTAATGTCATCAGAAGGTAATCGTACAAAGAGCGGCTGTTTTCCTCCTGAACATCTTGGCCACCATAAAATTGTCTTGCGCAGCTAAAACTCAAGAACAAGCCACTCGCCGTGCAGGAAGATGCCCTTACTCGCAAGTTTCATGCCATCAGCATTGAGCGCACAAAGTTAAACACCTGTTTTCCCTCTTAAGACACCAGTTGGTCAGGCTTTCAAGGAAAACTAGCCAGCACCACAAATGAATGGACATTTGCGACCGGTACAAACACAATAGGAACTTGAGTGTAGGACGGGGTGGAAGTTTGTCGTCCGCAGGATATCTAGACCATGACAAAACCTACGGGGTTGTTAGCCGTCGAGTAGCTACTGTATTGACCGCTTTACCGCACGAGTCACCAGGACAAATACGTGTCAGCCGCACCTGGAGACAGTGTGCGGTAAAAAAAAACACTAGTTTACGAGGCGTATGTGTTTGTCAATCGTTTTGCTTGCGTAAACGGATCAAAGCATTATGTCGCACCCAAGCATCCCCCATTCTTGAATCCATTTTATCCATTAGGATCGCCTGTACTCAGTCCTGCTCGCTGATGCTCTACTTGGAAAAGCTGAACGCTTTACGCTGTGGCGCAAATTTCTAGCTTCCAAAGGAGACATATGTGATCATTCGTTTGCACCACGTAATGTGGATCGCACTTAAAATGTGCAGCTGAAGTCATCATATAGAAGAATCTTCCTTAAAAGATTCGCAGCCTCGTTGGCGGCCTCGGTAAAACGTTCAAACGGGACAGCCGCTTCCATACGGTCAAAGTGAAAGTGGTTGGAACGTGCACCGGCTGGCTCCACGAGAAAACACAAGGCCACATTTGCCAAACCTTGCAAGGACGGAAGGCTTTCTGTTAACCCCTGTGACGGAAAAGCGACAAACCAATGAAACAAGTTACGCTGAAGTCTGCCACGGCAAATGATGGTATGTTGGATGGTCGGCGCCCTCCTAAATCCCTCTGCAACATATTACAGCGCACAGACGACCATGTTCCATACGCCAGCGAATTTCTGGGCTTTTTAATTATTTCCACTCTGAGTGTAGGTCGAGAGGAAACCTGTGGAAAACAAACTCGCTCGCTGGAAGTTGGTGCTGCAATCGGTACGACGCTACCATCGGGGTCATCATGCTGGTGACATCCTGCATGCAAACTCTGTGACCAAACGCAGCACCAAAATCATCAGCTGCGACGAACTCACCGGCCTAGGTTTTTCCTGGCTGAACGCTCGCTTCAAAGATAGAGAACTCTGTAATATAAAAGCCATGAACGGTTTTTCTTCAAATTCACAAGCACAAAAACAGCAATTTTACTCATGGGCTCCTTCAAAGTTTCTTCGCATGCAAAAAACAGGAAAACCTTAGAGAGAACAGTTTCTATTTAAATTCCCCCAATGCAAACGCAGGCCAAGAATGTGAGCTATTACACTCACAAAAAATAGAGTTTCCTTCCCTGGATGGACTTAACGAAATTTTCTTAGCAAAACGCTGTCTACTTACACTTTATGGCTTCGAATGGACGCCCCCAAATGCCACTCCTCTATGTAAGTGTTCTTTTGGTCTGAGGGACAGTTTCTGAGTTGTTCTGTATGCTGACCGCCCGGCTCAAAACATGCCACATGGAAGACCCATTTTAGGCTGAAAGCTTTCTGATAGTTAACAGGCGGCTTCCCTCACACCGTCGTCCATAATCGCGCTCATGGAGACCTGGCGCACAACGGGCTTCTTTGATTCGGGGATTTCGGCAGTCGGTTACTCCATTTTCCTGGCCGAATAGAAACGTAGTAGGACACGTTGAGTTTTGTTGTACCTACTTGCGGCCCTGCTTAAACTGATTGTCTACTGCGCGCCACTCACATCATTTTGTGATGCACTGTGGATTCAAGGCCCCCTGCATCGGACCAAACGTTTTACTTCGCGTCGTTTACTGTCGCCCCTCAAGTGCGCCGGAGGATGAATTGCTCATCACCAGAAAGCTTAAGCGATCTTCTTCCAAGCACCGCTTTACATATCTCAAATTTTTAGATGCCTAATGCTCACAAGGCCTACTGGATGGAGTTTCAGGGCCTCAGGTATAGTGGAAATTTTGCATTACAATGGATTCAAGTCATGAAACAGAGCACTTGGAATAAGAATGTCGACATATACACTAGACACAGCGCAGGCCAACTATCATCCCTACTGGAAATGGTTGTTACCCACGAAAGGCAGTTGGTTCTTCAAGTGGCAAGTAAGGCTCCATTTTGAAAACCACTGTGTTCTGACTTCTGATTTTGCCTTCTACTTGCCAGGAACTCTAGACACCGAACGTGGATTTGTAACTTCTGTCGCACGTAGTTCTAAAAATGCGTGCTGGCTTTAAGCATTGAGTCGGCTTCAGTGAAGGAGACACAAAGAACCACTGCCCGGAAAATATAAGACGCCCATGCACATTTCATTCTCAGGAAACTACCACTGATTTGAACCAACCTGAGATTACCTGATATATCTCAGAGTCTTCTTGGGATAATGCCTAAACTGTACTTCAAAAGTTACCTGAAGTATACTCAGATTGCGGGCCTGTACTCTGTAATACGCGGAACCGCTACAAGGCGGAGACCCGTCAAATGAAATTGAGAGAGCAACCACAGTACTAAACCTTGCCCGGGAAAACAAAAAGCATACAACTCAAGTGTACACGCCAAAAAAACAGGTGGATGACCGCCTTCTTGTGGAAGAGAAATGGGGAGCCCAAGGGTAACCAAAAAGTGGTACACGAAACCTACTAGGAATACTTTGTTTGCTTGTGTTTTACCATGGCGACCATAACATATCCAACCCTGGAAAGCGTTAATAAGATCAGTCTCTTAGCAGCTTAATATTTGCGAAGGGTGCTGTTCGTGATTATCTGTAAAAAACCCCTTCGGCACACTAGGGTAAGATGAAGCGCATTCAAGGATCCCGAGGTAAACATCACTCAACCTGACAAAGCATTTCCACCTGATGATTCGCCCAGTAGCCAGCAACTTCTTTTGCCTGGAACAGAACAACTGTTAAGCTAACACGCATGCATGGTGACCGCTTATCGCTCAGAAGTTAAGACACTATTGGCCCCATTACCGTATCGTACAAGTAGAATGCAGTCTGAATCGGACCATTCTAAATCACCCTACTACCTAACACTCAATGTACGCCGAACGAAACGGATCCCCAAAACCGTTGTTGAGTGATAAACGTGTTCGTATTCATGGAAACCTTAACACAAGCTAAAGCCGAGGGACCGGCACCCGACGCAATATGTTTTAAATTCTCAAAAACTTTCGATCGAGTTGCACACATTCCATTGCTCCACAAAACGGAACCTTACGGGATTCAAGCAGGAATTCTACTCTGGAGTACGGTTCTCCTCTCAAGTGGAAGTTTCTGAGTAAAAGCCAGATAAACGGTAGTTTTATCACCGATCCTGTCAATATAACACACCACCTGAAAGCTTACTTCGCCTGCTGCTACTTACCCCTCCCCCCGGACTCAATCTCACAATCCCCGCCGCACATTTAACATCTCCGCAACAGAGTAACCGCCCGTCTCTTACCAACGTGACCATCTCCCTAGCTGATGTATCAGCCATTCTTCAAACCCTCAAGGATTCCGCCGTGCCGGGGGGCGACGGCATACCATCACGTGCCCTGAGACATGGCGGTCAAGTTGTCAAAACCCTTGTCTTAAGCCATTTTAATCACTCAGTCAACTCTGGAATCGTCCCCTCTAAGTAAAAACAATCTGTTGTTCGCCATCTTTTCAAATCCGGACCGAGGCAAACTACTTCCAGCTACAGATGGGTTCATCATACCCCCTTTTATTGCGAGCCCTTGAACGTCTGGTTTAAGGCCCGTTAATCAGGTTCCTCCTAGCTGCAAATACCACAGATGACCAACAGTACGGATTTCTATCTCAGAGATCCGTCATTGCTTGCCAGCTTCACTTCTTCGAGACCATCACAGCGGCCTATGATGCCGGACACTCTATTGTTACAGTCTATCCGGATATCCAGAAAGCTTTTGACTAGGTCCCTCATGCATCCCTGCTGAAGAAACTCAATTCTGTCGGCATCACTGGATACTTATTTCGGTGATGCACCTCCCATCTATCTGATAGATCACAGGTAAAATTGGTGACAAACAGTCATCCCCACTACCAATCACTAGTGCAGTCATTCAGGGGAGCGTGCTAGGACCCATCCTCTCCCTACTGTATATCCACGACGCCTTCGGCGCCGTGTTCCATGGTAAACTCTTCCTTTTTGCGGACGACATAAAAATCGCTTACACATTTCCTCCCTTTGCTAAAACTCTTGCCTTTCACCAGATCCAACAACACTTAGACTCTCTGACGCGTTGGTCGAATGCATATAGCCTAAGCTTTCCTTCATCCAAGTCCCATATAACTTCCTGGCGCTGCTCCGTCCAAGCTGATACGTTCACAGTTAATGAGAACCCTGTCACTTCTTCCACAGAGATTAAAGACCTTGGTCTCAGATACGCTTGTACCTTTAGTTTTTCTCATCAAGTCCGGTTCCAGGTTGTCCGGGCACGTGGGCTCTGCTTTCTAATATTAAGCTCCTTCCATCTTCGAGACAACAAGGTCGCAATTTTCAAGCTATGCGTGCGACCAATAGTGGAATCCTGTCCTGCTTTCTCTTCCTTTTATACCCAATGTTGTAGCCTGGCGCTCGAGAACGTCCAACGTTTATTGACCAAACAGTTATTCCCATAGAACAGCTCTCTCTCCTACTGCTCCCGTTGTATTATCGTAGGCCTTGAGCCACTACGGCTCAGACGGTTAAAGCTAAATTTGACTCTCCTACGCCGTCTATTGTACCGAAATGCTTTTATAACAGAGGCTAGGCCAAGCGTAAAGTTATATGCGCACTATAACACCCGTAATTCCAGCAACCTCTTAGTGTGCCCTCAAGCGCATACAAACCTGCGCCACTACTTCTTCCTGGTCTACTACACTCGCATCTGGAACGGTCTCCCCGATCGGTTTTGAGATATCACACACCAACATACGTTTTCACAGCCTGTAGATAACTTCCTTACGAGTGGAGCCGGAGCCGCCCTACCGAATACCGAACTATCCCCTGATCTCCTTTATGAACGGGGTCCAGACCTCCTCTGAGTTTGACGAAGGTATACTTGGTGGACGGAAAAAAATAAAACGATAATTTAAGAAATAGGCCGCCCCCTTACTATACCTTGCTACTCCTTTGACTTGCTTAAAGAAACTTATGCCAGGTCCCTCTCAGCTGAGTCCCTACCCTGGACCACTCTATCCGCTGTGTTAAATGAGTGGTGCCACGTCTTGCCTGACCGTAACCAACATAAACCAAGCAAAAGTCAGAGTCTCCCGTACCAGATGACGTATTATACGCCACGCAACCCATTCAGGACACGCACACAACATTGCGGTACGCCTCTGTTTGGCTCGATAGCTCACTCTCCGTCATCGTTTAGCCATGGTTCACAAGCTCTGACCACCCTCGTTCTGTTCCCATTGTCCCAATGGCAGCTACCGCCTCAGTTGTCCCCTACGCGACCTGCCTTTCCCATCGGCTGTTTGCCGTTTGGTTGTTCAACATGACTGAGTTGTTTTACTGGCCTGCCCTTCCCCCGACCGGATGAAATATCTGGCAGCCGGAGTTCTTTATTGGTGTGCAAGCCGCAATTATGACTGCTTGGTGGCATGCCACCTTGCAGATCTGGTAGCATGCACGAGGGGTGAAAACCTCGTGTGATGGTCGGTGCGGTCTGCAGGGAGGGTCGCCCGGTTGCGTTGCACCATGATGTGTTCGCATACCCGCCACCCCTCCAGTAGCGCGGGTGCTTCGCCCATCGCCGATAGTTCTGACATTGCCTTTAATTCATGAAATCAATAAAAGAGCACTGTTGTTGTCTGTTCGTTGCTGCTGGGCTGGACTCGTCCCGGTTGTGTCATTTAACTGGCAAAGTTATAAACTACAGACGACAGAAAAGAAGAAACTTGGCTTTCGTCTGTTAAAAAAGAGATTCGTAAAAAAACAGATTGGATAGCCTGAAGACTCTGTGATGCCCATGGCTTACATCGACGTACGGAGCTGTGGCCGCCTTCGTCATAATTGGGGTTGTACCGGAACAAAGCCTACTTAGTCAACCAAACAAAACACACGCACCTACCTACTACTCCCAAGGGTGAACATACACAATGAGAGATATATGTATACAGAGGTTCCCAACCCTCCGCCACCAGCATGCAAGCCTAATGCCCAAAGGCTATATATTCGCGATGCACCACTCGTTAACTTGAAGCTGATGGCAGTGCTTCGGGACTGGTGAATATTTCTCTTGCGCTTACTTTCTCTCCCAGGTTATGGTACTGCCCAACTCACGTAATTAATACCAGATAAACCAGTCCATCATCTCAGAAGTTCACCCTTATTAGTCCTTATACGTTTGATTTTCCTAACAGCGCCACCTCTCTGCGTGCTTATCCCGGTTTGCACTAGATCTCTTGTACTTTAATATCATATGTTGGCAAACCTAGCCCTTGCGTGGTCGCTGGTCTACTAAGTAAAAATCCATCCCTATACTATTTCATATAATCACTTGTTGTCTCCACCCTAATAGCGGTAGACGTCAAGTCTTTCTCTCTATATATATGAATGCACATTATCCCATCTAATGCCCCCTCAAACTCCCCATGCTTCGCTAATCTCATTCCATCCCTTCGTCCTCCCAAGCTTTGAACTGCGTCAATATCAGGTATGAACGACCTGGTTGGCTGTTTTCCACTCTACCCGGCCTACGATCTACATCAACAGGGACCCCAACCGGACCAAAAAACCTGCGATCTTATATCGGTCTCGTTCTACATTTGCTTCGCTGGCCAGCCTGAAAAAATCCCGCTGCTCAGGATTGCACATCCCAGCCCAATGACTTAAATGTGACGTCCATTACATGGCTGTCCGAAAATCGAAGTATGTCAGGCCAATGATGTCACAGCACTGCCATACCCAGTTTGATAGCACACGCGCAACTACCCTCTTCCAACTCTCGACCGTACCCCCTCGCCCACTAGTTCCAATAACTGCAAATACGAATAAGCTCCTGACCTGACCCCAGCTGTCTCCATGATATGTTCATTCCAAACTGCTGAATCTGTTGTTCGAACGTAGCCATTTCCGTGGATTTCAGTCCGTGCCCCCACAAAATCAGTAATTTTCTCTAAAGTTCGCGTTCTGGCTCGCGTGCTGGCACCATCCCACTCTTCCAAGGAACTATTACGCCCTACTCCACCACAGTGACACCAGTGAGTTTCTACGGTTTCAGTGCATACCACGTTTCTGAGATTCACGTTACCATTTATCCACTTTGCTACTCCCTCCCCTTCATCATCCCCACTTACGCTTTTTGTGAGCCTGGCCATGAGCCCAACTGTCCGAGCCACGAGCCCTCAGCGGTGGTTTTAGATTTTAGTTCAATTTGACCAGTTATATGGCGCCAACTCTGCTGCTTCACCAGATCTGATGTTCTGTTTCCTCAAATTCCTCAGTTTACACTTTTCTTGTCATGTGCCAGGCAGGAAGCCTCTTGTTTTTGCCCGCCACCTTCAGATCCTAACGATCTTATCTTGGTCGACGTTCTCTCCAAAAAAGCATAGTAACTGTGCTTCCCTGCCCGTGCCGCTTTAGTGGTGACCACGTCTACATCGGATATTGCACACCGCCTATGACGCTGTCGCTATTCCCAAAACCTCTTGTACCCACAATCCCCGCCAGTCATGCTTTTATTCTGACTGTAACCTTATGGTCATGCCTGACGGCATGTCACCCGCAAGTTGGGTATAAACATTAGTGTTAGTATTATTATTATAACTCATTCTTCTTTTGCAGTGATCTGCATCGGAAGTTATCAAGGTTCTACACTGGGACCACTTCACTTCTGATCTACGACTTTGCGGGCGTGCGCGCACGCTCATGTCTACCTTTTGCGGGTAGCCTAAACGTTAGTGTTTAAACGTCAGATTCCTTCAGTTGGATGTCCAAACCACAAAAAAAGTATGTAAGGAACGAGCGCCTTTTTCTGAGCGGTGAAAAGTGTGTCCGTATACCGTTCGGAGGAGACCAAATGAGCGCCCTTGTCGTGCATGCTGAGAGTGGACCGGAAGAAATCACCAAGCTAGACACCGAATGGGCTAGGGTATCTGACCGCTTTCAAGTATAGTCTTCTCACACTACCGCGAAAAAGTCGACAAAAAGACTTTCATCGTGATTTGACGCATCTCCTCTTATTTTATTCACACGGGCTTCCAGATACTCTATGTGGCCCACTTCAAGCTGCATACTGAACAGGCCAGCCAAACGATTTACCCAACGGGCGGGACGTCAAGCTCATGAAGCGTGTCCCATGAGTTACCACCGAGATGTTTTTCTACCTCAGATCCATTGACTATTAAGCGCCTTTAAGAATACTTGACCTCGTTTCCTATCCTCATCCGAGGGACCTGATAATTATGCGTCGTTTTAACAAGGTTCGGTCGTCGGCCCCACCAATAAATGGTGAGCTTGTGGTAACATTTTCAAGATTAGGGCGCACACTTTTATCAGACGAAAGTTCTTCTCACTTTGGGGTGCAGGTTCTTGGGATAGTCTTCCCGAGATAGTTGTCCACGCTTCACCCACCAATTGGGAATAAACGTCATCAATATCATAATCATTAGTATTTCCCGGTTCCAATCAACTTTGAATGCTTGTTTATGTGAGACCGCGCCCTGGCGAGCTTACCACCAACTTCTGGGAACCTAAAAAGAGGTGCTAATCCTCCTTCCGCCCGGGCCTCTCAGATGAACGGAAGTTGCTGAGCGAGAAGGAGAATCCCGACCCCGAAGCTTGGGTAAAGATCTCCATCCTGTGTATCAACCCTAGAGGCCGTACAAGTATGGTGGGAGATTCACGTTGGTCCGGGTACCTGGCCACAAAATAAACCTGGGACTTGTGGAATTTGCCCTGGTCCTTACGATGTGTGGCGGTGTACAGTGGTTATTGCGTCAGGCGAATGCACTCTACAGGTCTTCCTGAGAAATAATTTAAACAACGCTGCCGAAGAATGAAGATGACCAAAGAACAGGAGCCAAAAGAGACAAACCAGCCGAAAAACAATACATAAAATTATTCATACTCACACCGCTCTCGTTTAAACAGTCTTCCGCTTGTTCTGGCGCATTTATTCTGGTGAGTTCACACCAAAGGTGGGGGAGCATTGGACTCGAGTTTAGCTCTCACTAGAGCCCATCAGCAGTGCACATCCAATAGCAGTGCCGGGGTTTGAACTCCGGACATCTGACATACGCGGCGAGGGTGGTACCACCACTACACCGGTGCACGTTGGACGCATCTGAATTTTCACTTCTGAACAGGCGAACGTGTTCAGGCTTGAGCGATGTGATTGGTGTGAATAGAAAAACAGGTAGTGATAAAAGCAAGGGATATCTAATTGTGTGCTGAACTTATCTGTTTCTGGACTACGAGAAAGTTCGCTTCACGGGCAAGATTGTGGATGCATATTTTACAGTATCAGGAGGGCATACACCCAATTATGTATCCTAGTAATCGGTGTCCTAATCCATTTCGATCTGGGCTGACCTTGAACGCTCCAGAACCAACGGGAACACAGTTGTTGCGTGGGGCGCGCGCTTCGGCCTCGCCGTCATGACTGGTTTGTTGCAGTGTTACAATAAGGGCTGTGGACAGAAATATGATGAGGGATCTAATACTGAAGGTAGTCCGAAATAATTTAAAATTTTATAGTCCGAGATTCTTGCCAGTATCATCCTGGGGAACCTATATTTCATGATGCGAAGAAGAAATGGTCATGCTGCAAAAAATTCAGTACGGATTTCTCGGAATTTTTAAGTATTAAAGGGTGTACTAAAGGAAAACACTCCAATGTACGCCCTGTTGAGCCAGAAAAAAACAAAACAAATGGTACGGTAAGTGTTCTAGAATTTCACGGACTATTTCGGTACCGATAGTAGGGTGCGGTGACGTGGAGTCCGCTACTCACCCTACTGTTCCACACGGTCTAGCTATTTCGAACACACTTGTATCCAAAATTTTTTCATACTAGAGAGTCGGATATTCATGTTCGCCCAGTCCTTCGACCACGGAGAGTGGTGGCGTGTTCCGTATAGACCACCGAAAGTAGTCGGGGAATGACTCTGCGCTCGGGTTTCATTCATTCCTCCGGTCGAAATAGTGAACGTGAAACCGTCAGAGAGATGTGAATTTCGAAGGTGGTGCCTGATCACGAATCTTCTACGGAGAGGATCTCACACTAGCCTGCCGTTTTATGTCACCCACTGGACCTTGTTTTGGTTACTTTTCGGCACTCCAGTTCTCATCAGTATCAGGTTTGTCTGTCATTGGCGATTTGATTGACAATATCCCAGCCCTCCGTTTTTCAGCTTGGAGTATGTGGGATCATCTTAGACAATAATATGTACTTGCACATTTCGCCACTTAAGGTCAAGTTTTTGAGCTACGGGCTTTGGTTGACCTCTCTCATTTGGTTTTGGACCCTGTGAGTTATTCCGACCCGCTTACAGGAACATCAACCACGCGAAATT
>SJOL01009318.1:179321-198532 GCA_004794785.1 Opisthorchis felineus | reverse complement strand
CACATATGTTCTCTCGAGCGCCACCGAACTCCTGGTCCGGATGACCACCTACCCGCATTGTTCAAGGATAAGGGTAAAGTCCTCAGTCAGCGCTTGTCTGATCTGCTTGCCTGCATTTGTGAAAAGGAGACCGTTCCAGACAACTGGGGAGAGTCGGTGATAGTGCCCATTTCCAAAAAGTGGGTCTGTATTGAATTTGGTTGTCACAAGGGGATTAGCTTGAATCCTGTCGTAATGGGACTCTTGGCGCCACTTCTTCGTTGCCTTACAGTGGTCTGAGCGGCATTGACTCGAGAGCAACAAGTGGTTTCCGGTCTTGTAGGGGTTGCGTTGATTACGGCTTTACACTTCGTTGGGTGCTAGAACAACGCTCTTCGTCTAAACGACCCACAACTTTGGTATCCCTGGATTTTCAGTTGGTCGGTCTGTTCGTGACACACTTACCCAGCAAAGAGTGTACCAGAATGCCCCGGAGTTTTGTGAATGTGATGAGCTCTCTGTACTCTTAGACTTCTGGGCTGGTGAGAGTATACAGAGAGCTCTCCAAAAGCTCCCGGACATAAATTGGTTGCCCAATCTCTCCATTCCTATTTAGTTTCATGTCCGACGAAATGCTGAAACGAACGCTGAAATGTTTTCAAAACCCTGGTATCCAAATAGCTACTGATGGAAACCTTGTCGATATGGAGTATGCAGACGATATCGTTCTTGTCTTCGAGGGTGGAAAAGACAGGTGTTTTTGGATGAACTAACCAAAGTCCTTTGGTATGTGCTTTGCACCCACTAAGTGTAAGGTCATGCTTGTGAACATGCAGTCACTGAACACGCCACTTACAATCCAGGGAGAGGCACTGGAAGTTGTGGGGCGTTTTTCGTACCTTGTAAGTTGTATCAATTCCGGTTGTAGTTTGACAGATGAGATCAATGCATGAATTTGTTAGGCTCGGGTCGCGTTTTCTGATTTGAGACACAAATAGCGACAAAGTGACATGTCTCTGAATCTCAAGGGACGTATGTATCAGGCTGTAGTGCGGGATGTTCCGCTGTGAGACGTGGCCTCTTCGTGTGGTGGGATTGAGACGTCTTCAGAACCATAGATCGCGTGGGCTGGTGTCACCGGATCGACAACGAGGCGATTACCTCGGGCAGACCCTATCAAAGCTCTGGACTTGGTTTCTTTCGCCTTTCTCCAATTCTCATCCAGATCACCAATTGTATCGTTCGAGTTCTGGGAGCTCCTCAGCCAGCTCAACTCGATATTGTTGAGCTACATAGATGCTTTGCAGTTGGTGAACTGAATGGCATTGCACCAACCGACCTGTTCTAAATACACATGCCTGCACAATGCCGTCCACTGGAGTATTCCGAAGTGAACGACGATCCTGTGTCAAAGCTCCCCTAGGGTAACTGATTGCCACATGGTCCAAATGAGTAGTTTTGCAGTTAGTGACCTCAAAGTCACACGATGTGAGCGCTTGAGGTTGTTTTTGTTTTTGTGAACTCTTGTAAGTCAGATGTTTGCATAGGATGGCAGATAGCATGGCACGACGAAACTTCAAACCCGGTCTTACCCTTGTCACTGATAACGACAGTTATGGTGATTACGATGAGGATGACAGTAGTTGTCATGTGGTCGGTTTCAATGTTAGTAGTAGCTTGAAAACGTGATCGTGCATGTCCAACTCAGTTGCGGTTGTGTGGATTCGGCGAACTCAACAGGTTAACCTTAGGGCATCATTTTACCAAAACTGACAAGCGGAGTTGTCGTCTGGTGATACAGAATCTGTTCACGTGCGGCGACTCGCTTCTTAAAAAAGTAGGCTGCTCTGAGTCTTACGCCAACCGCCACCGCCTTGTAGTTAGGCTTCCGAGCCAAAGGACCCTAGCGTCCTCCCATCTAGGTCTGGACGCCCCGGCATTATTCCAGCCCGCGTACGGCCATGAGCTGTTCACTTAAAAATAATCTCATGCAACATCGGCCATCGCGTGGTGTCATCAGTCAGGTCGGCTCACTTGCTGCCTACAACAGGCCGGGGAAGTGAAAACATACTACTACTGACGCCTCCCTTCTTCCTCCTTCATATATTCAGTCGTCTTCCCTCACTCCGTTGCTAGCTACATTTCCGCAGGCCCGTTCTTAAGGACTGACAGATCCACTCGGCTCCCGTGGCCGTTAGCTGCAATGTCTGCAGTTCACACTTCGAAACTATTCGTCGAACCGTGTCGCTCAGTTCTTCTGACAGCTTTTAGCGTCGGCACTCTGAAACAGGCCGGACAACAGGCTGCTCTTGCATGTACGCTGGACTTGCTTTCCATTGGTGTGTGCTGTCTCTCTGACTTAAGTACGGTTCGTTGTTCGTCTTCATGTACTTGTGGGACGCTTGAGAGTGCATGAGGAGCTCTTCAAAAGTCTCCCCACAGGCAGTGGTGTTTGACAAGGCTGTCCAATCTCTCCATTTTTGTCTAATTTAGTTGTTGATGAGATGATGAGGCGAACACTAGAAGGTCTCCAAACCTCCGGTGTTCTGATCTCTCCGAGCGAGAACCTTGCTTACCTGGAATATACAGGCGACATTATTTTCATTTTTGAAACAGTAGGAAGCACAAGAACTGTTTGAAGAGCTGGCCAATGTCATTCAGTCTTCCGGCATGTGCTTCGCGCTCGCATAGTCATGCTGCAGAGCGTACAGTTTTTAAACATACCTTTGAGAGTTATAGGATTGACACTGGAGGTTGTGGAACACTATGCGTGTCTTGGATGTTGCATTAGCTCTTATGGTAGTGTGACAGACGAAGTGAGCGCGCGAATCTCGAGGACCGATTCGCGCGACTTGTGGCATCAAAAAGGCATGTGATCGGGTCCCGAAAGGTGGGTGTATCGGACTACAGTACGGGCCGCATTGTTGTACGGTTGCGAGAATTGGCCGCTTCAGACGGATGACGTGAAATATCTTCAGGTCTTTGACCACCGGTGTCTCAGAAGTGTGGCCGGAATTTGCTGGAACCGGTGGATTCGCAATGAGGTTAGAGGGTTTTTGTTAGAGGGTATTTCCTTCAAAGAGTGCATTCAGCGTTGCACGTTAAGGGAAAAAAAGCTAAAGGGGCTGGGCCATGTGTTACGCATGCCGAGTTACCGATTGCCGAGACGAGCGCTGTTTTCTGTGCCTAATTCTGAGTGGCGGAACAACATATGACATGATATAAGGGAATGAAGCATGTTTGAAAAAGTTTGGGCGCTGTTGGTACTGTTCACCTTCCAGAATGGGGTCCGTGTGACCATTTTTGTGTTTGCCTGAAGACACTGTATGGTATGTCAGTTGACAGATGTCAATGGCATTTCTGTTGTTTCTGTCGGTTTCTATCCGGACTGTCTGGGTGTGTTGGAGATGTAGATGCCTGGAATGTTTGTGGTAGACTGTCCCTAGTACTCCCCCTTGCCTCATTATTTTTTCCTTTCCATGGTAGATTTTTATTTAAATAAATTGACATGATTTTACGGCAGTGAATTACCAGTATCCGATGTTGCTGTCAGTAATAACAATAATGGTGTTTTATGTTGCGACAATTAGATGCTTTATTGGATCAAATTACGTTCACCACAAATGTTGCAAAATGCTTGCTTCAAGAATGTGCGTCGGTTTGTCTATATCTGTTACCCGTTGAGCTCCACTGCGGTTTCTCTCCGTTCCGGATGTTTTTTTTCGATTTTAGGGCTGCATGAACATAAAATGACGGTTGAATGAGAGTGAAGCACCAGTGTTCTAATCTAGTATCGTCGATGATGGTGGTGATGATGATAAACGTATTTACAGCCGCTGTTTGTTGAATATGGGATCAGGATTACTGTGCTCAGCGTTCTTGTTGTTTGTCTTATTTTGCAGTTGTGGGTGTTGAGTTTTCAAAAATAGCATTATTTCAGCGAAAAGTTTCCCTCACTTTTGTCACCTGTTCACTCTTATGAATGCTATGGGCTGGTATGTTAACTGAGCTTCTTTACTTGCGACACGCGAGCCGAGAAGATTCACTGGTACCTATTGTTTTCCTGTTCACTTTATCAAGGATTCCGCGGAGCTTTCCTCCGTACCGTTGGCTCCCGCCGCCCCTGCTCCTCTTCCACCAGTCAACAACTTACAGCCTCGGCCGTCTCCTTCGGAACCCATGTGTCAACTATCCGTAGAAGTCACACCTAGTTTGAAAACATTACTGAGCAAAATGTCTATTGAACACAAATCGGATGCTCATGGTACTGGCGGTATCGAGGAGGATACAGGTACGCCAGTATCTTGTTTTTTTTTGCAGCGTGTGTACCGCTGTTGTTTAGTCAACAGTTGAAGCCTTGCCGTGGTGTTCATGGACTGTAATTTTATTCTATTAGGTAAATCGATGTCAGGGAGGCCGGTGGAGGGTAGTTTAAGATAGAGATAAAGTAGTGTGCTCCGCTTCGTGACAAACCGTTTTGCTTGATGAAGTCACACTCTCCCCAATGACAAGAGTGTGAAGTCCCTAGGGTGATCTCTTCAGTATAGGAGCTTTGCTTGCAATTCATTTAAGCGGTTCTTTCTGCTTGCAAGAAAGAGGTCTGTTTTTGAAATTGTCGACTGTAGGAACTCATCCCAAATGCAAAACTTCTTCGGCAAATCTGTGCATCTCTTGACAGAGAAAAACATATCAAGTACCCGGTGAGCACCAAAACTGCATTAATTCCCCGAGGAGAGGCGAATGGGAACATTCTGATCCTTCTTTGGAGTGAGTATCTCCAAAAACAAAATAATAAGAGTTCAAGCGTAACACACTTTTGGCGCCCAGCTACCATGTCACCCGAAGGACTGCCGTTCCTTCTGGAGCACACCACTTGATTCCGATCACGCCATGGTGCGTGCACGCCCGACAGTTCGCTTCCCTTCAGGCCCTCGCAAATTAGCAATAATTATGCTTATCCACTATCTTCGAAGAACGACCATAGCTCAACAGTACCGATCTGAGCTAGCCCAACAACTCTCCACAGTAAACCAATACTATGGTGGCAGTGAGCATGTGGATGAAGGGTGGCTAAATGTGAAAGGAGCTATGTTAGCGGCGTTCAGTGCTGTCTGTCCGACCTCTCTGGTTCGACCAAAAGACCACTGGATGTCAGCGAGATCGCTATCCATGATTGATGCCAGGAAAGCCTTATCAGCAGGCAACGAGTACGACGGCGCACGCAAATCCCTCAAACGCCAAATAGTGAAGAGTCTAAGGAAAGACCGATGGCTCTGGTGGACATCGAAAGCTCGGGAGATGGAGAAGGCTTTTGCTACGGGAAACAGCCGTGCCCTATATCAACTGATACGATCGACTGGCCCTAGGAAAGCAACGGTCAGTGAAACGACAAGTGAAAAAGATGGCTCATTAATTCACTTGCAAAAACGTCGACTGGAAAGATGGGCCGAACACTTCGAAGAACAGTTCAGCTACCTCCTGCAACACAACCTGTGGAGATAATGCATACGGGCGAATGGAATGTAAACCTTGATCGCCCGTCGGAAGAAGAAATACAGTTTGAAATATCCATGCTGAAACGTGAGAAGGCACCAGGACCGGACGGTGTCTATCCAGCCCTCTTCAAAGAAGGCGGAGAATCCCTGGTGACCCATCTGACAAAGCTTATTGGTGCTATTTGGGAGGAAGAGAAAGTGCTTGCGGAATGGGGCATGTTAACAATTATTCCGATCTTCAAAAAGGGTACGCGGACGCTATGTGAAAACCACCGTAGCGTCGGCCTGGTAGCTGTGGCATCGAAAGTCCTCTCTGGTCTTATCCTTCGAAGGTTGACTGAACACAGGGAGAGGCAGATCAGCGAAAACAAGCTTGGTTCCGTCCTACAAGAGGATGCATCGATCACATCTCCACCCTCCGACAGATTCTGGAACAGCAACACTGCTTCCAGCAACCAACAATGGTTGTGTTTCTTGATCTGAAAGCTGCCTTTGACTCTGTGGACCGTCAGACACTATGGCAGTGTCTATGGAGCAAAGGTGTCCCACATAAATTCTTGACCCTCCTGGAGGCGCTGTACGCCAACTCCCGCGGCCGTGTGAAGGTCTATGCGAAGCTCTCGCCTGAGTTCACCACAACAAGGGGTGTCAGACATGGCCCAGTCGCGCCCTCAATGGCGCTCGTGCATCCAAGCTATTGCCTTCAATGCATAGCTCCCTTCCCAATTCCTCCACTTGACAGTCCACTGACAGCGCTGTATTTACGCACCAATTTAACAGCTCCCGCCTCCAATGCACAGCTACATACCCCACCTCACCAAATCATCGGTGAACGAAACTGTGGCAGCTACAACCACTGTACGACAAGTACGCGGTTCTTACAGCTGACAGTGATGATGATGAAGGAAATGCGAGGGCTTAGATACTTCCAGTTTACCCAAGCCTAGACAGAATCAGTCGAGTTGCCGGAGGATGGATTCGAACCACGGACCTTCCGGTCAATAATTTTGTACCGTAAACACTGAGATACTTCTATTTCCAGAGGTCATGTATTCGGGTTGTTCAAGCTTCCGAAAAATTGCAGTACCAGCTGGAATGTTTTAATAGACTGCTCAATGTTCCTTTGCTTGATTCGTCCCCCCCCTCGTATCAATACTGTGTAACTCTCACTTATTTTCCCCAGTCCACGCTATACTTTACTGTCGCTGAATATCTAACCTCTTGTGCTAACTAGCTTCTGATCACGTTTTTTGGTTTTACTTTGTCCGCCCCGAACTCCATCTTAGGTGTGCGATGTAATCTAAAGTGGGTATCGACTCATGACGGTAGCTTACACAGTGTTGCATAAGTATCGTGAAAATAGCTTTTTCTCCAGTGTTCACAGGTTCGGCAGTTTATATATACTAGTCAAATAGGCAATCGGAAACCAGGTTTAGTTGTGGACGGACATTCACTGCAGTGATTACAGATTGTTTGATGTGAATCTGACATCTACATTTCGATTAGTCACCAGACCTGTCACTCACTTGAGTGTTAGATCAAACTTTATGTTTATTCTTTTGATCGCCTAGTTGTTTGGTTGTAGTAGGAACGTTGTCGTACACATGTTTCTGGGAAAACCTCGAAACAATATGTATTCCACACTCAAGTTTGTCTGTCGACGCCCTCGATCATGATTTTTCCTTCCTGGTGGGCCGATTTGGCTACGGCTGACGGCATCCGTTTGTTCCTTCTGTGGAAGTGCTTTCACCTAGCTGTCCTCGACCACAAGAAGCTTAAATAGTTCCAAGGTCACATTTCTTCTGCATATCATATTTTGCAGCAGCAATTTTACTGCTCTGTCCGGGAACAGCGTTCGATACAGCATCCTTTAAAACGACTAGCTGGTTTATGAACATGTCATCACAAAAAATGTGGAGCTCGATATAGATCAGTGGTTTAGGCCCGAACTTACTGACCGGGAGGTCCGTGGTTCGAACCCAACCCCAGCATCTCGACTACTCCTATCTTGGTTTGGGCAAACTGGCAGTATCTCAGACCTCGTGCTTCCTTCGGGCGGCATGACAGCTAGGTACCGAAAAAGTGTTTACAGTTGGACGACTGCGACTACAACAAGGCGTGATACCAAAAAGCAAGTACTTAAGAGGAAAAGGCTGAGCTCGACTTTCTTCGTCGCAGTGCGTTTCAGCTCAGTATATTGCGCCTCCTAATAATATTTTTCTAATCTTAAATTCGAATCTGCTCAACTTAGTTAGTAATTCAAGAAAATTTCGAATAGCTTAGAAACCTTGTACTCGTGTCCTGTGAGCTCATACTCTGTATTGATGAGTAGTCAGATCCATGACTTATCTCAAGGGGACAGAAGTACTCCTTGGGGAACAAAATCATGGACTTTCCAAGGAAGTGCAGATGGCTCCTCTGGATAGTGCTGAAGATTGGCGGCAGACGCTCGATGTAGATTCTTAGGTCTGACCTTTCTTCGACGTTCTCCTCTGGAGAGGTCAGTGTGTCAATCATAAGAATCGGATTTCAGTGGTCCCTTTCGTTTCACTTCCAAATGATTCAGAATTGCGCATCAAGCACTCAGTGTGTATCAAAAACATGTCTTCCTCAATCTGATCGCCCGATGAGTATTATATCTTTGTACTACGATCTCCCCCTCCCATTCATAGGCGTACATCACTGGGCTGTCTGGCTTTCTACTACCCGTTCCCTGTACACTTTCCAGTCCATTTCAGATTAGCTTCAACTACACTCCGACGTCGAGCTTTTTTGTAGAGTACTAATCACTACTTCTTCGTAAATAGCTTAGGAAAGTTTTGATGCTTCCAGGCCTCGACGGTTACCTCTCCTCGTGGATGGAGTGAGATCACTGCTTTACTCGGCTTTCGGCACATCCGAAATGATGTATGTGGATGGATATATTAGTGCATCAACACTCAGTTTTTGATAGAAATCGTCAAACCAAAGTTGCCTCCCCCTGTCAGTGGGAATTCAGTGTTTATCCACAGTGGAAGCACCAGCTACGCTACCTCACTGAGAATGGTTGGGTGGAGTAGCCCGCTTGTCGCAAGACTCTGTGTATTGATCAGAACCAACCAAAAAATATTTGAATAGCAGCTTGATAACAAAGCGTGAAACCTACGACTGAGTAAAGTATCTGAAACGATGCTCCGGATGTTGAACGTTATGTCCTCCGCCCGGTCGACTGTTCGTGGACATTTTGTATCCGACCCATCGCCATTACTGGTAGCTATCACACCTGCACTCTGTTAGAGAAGGTAACCCTGTTCTCGTCAACAATGTCTTTTCACAAACGCTTCCAATGGTGGGCTTTTTCAGCGTATTTCACGTGACGCTGCTATAACTTCAAGCGTATCCGAACTTGCCTGTCATCCACGTCACTTGTCTGTCACAGCGACAATCCTTGCCCAAACAATATCATTCCTTATCCGAATTAAAAATCCGGATGAGGGGATGGGGTCACACCGGGGCTCCTTGGCCGCACAATGCTCCTAGCTGCAAAATCTTTGCGAGTGGAATAAAACTTTTCACGCCAAAATGTTTCATTTTGTTGCGTATGTGCTCAAACTAAAAACCATTCTAATCTATGTTCATATTTTCGCAGCCCACCAAATTTCATTGTCCACTGAAGCAATCATACCTCTGGCGGAAAAATTCTGGTGGAATATTTTCCTAGCATCACTGGGACCCCGGGATGCCTAGATGGGGCTCAAAAGTTTGGGCTGGTATTCTGAACTCATTTGCCTGTCTGTTTTAGTCCATCAGGGACACGTCGTAGCTTTCGAAAATTCAGTTCCATTGTGCGAATACTGAGCGCCCGGTCACACCCTAAATCGTGGATTGTATTTTTATCTATACTGA
This sequence comes from Opisthorchis felineus, assembly GCA_004794785.1. NCBI lineage: Eukaryota > Metazoa > Platyhelminthes > Trematoda > Opisthorchiida > Opisthorchiidae > Opisthorchis > Opisthorchis felineus. Next base: position 189,173 of record SJOL01009318.1, on the reverse strand, counting down.
CGGTACCCAAGTTTGTAAAGAGGCAACAATGTAGATTGGGTTGGTCGACGCCGCTGTTTGAGCCGAGTCCTGTTCCATGCACTCTAGATAGACTTTACTTCGAGAACCCTGTGTGCTATCTAAAAAAAGCTTGAACTCGTCCTTCATTTAGAGTCTTACCAGCGCCACTCGCTTGTTCGCAACGAAGCCGCTGTGTTCCTTGTTGGCGAGCTTTTTCCCGACAATAAGGCATCGGAGCGGGAATTGCAGTTATTTACAACAATAAACTTGCGTACGGTGTTGTTATTTACCATGCGAACGGAACTTCGTTCAACTCACAAGAAAATCAGTGATCGAGGCATGCCAGGTAGAATTCAGAATCAAACACTTGCCCTAACCTAATCCGCAGTTATTTAACGTAGACCGCAAGAGATGAAACTTCAAATAAGTGGACCTGCAGACCTATTGGTGCTGATATATGGAGAACTAACTTACTGGTCACAGAAACAACTTTACCGATCAGCAACCGTTTCATACCATTGGAGAAGCTATGGGAAGATTACAGCTCGAGCAAACGAAGCTGGATCGTGTGAAGATATAGCCAATCAACAATGAATCTTTGAAATTGTACCTGCATTACTTTGGAAATCACGTGACTTAAAATGGCGTTCGCGTTGCCAATACAGATTTTCCGCGGCTAGTCTTTTCGCCACACTGAGCTTGTTGCTCGTTGAAAAAAGTGTGCATCATTTTGGTTGCATGTGTCGTTCTAGCTAGAATCCCGGGTGTGGACATTAAATAAGTAAAGGCATTAATCGAATTAATAGGTGCTTGTGGTTTTGTGGATGTCATCACTTGAGCTGTGCCTAACCACATACATACCCGGGCTATCATCGAAGTGAAGTTTATGGTACGGAACTGCTCACGCGCCTGGTATTTTTTAACTTAGATCAGATACGCATGAGGCGCATTGCCGTGTTGTTTAGACTGTTTTACTCAGTTAGTTGATCGTAATTTCTGATGAACGTGACAACGAAACATTTGGAAGCTGCTACTGATGAGGAGACTGTTCATGTACAGACCGATGCCGCTGTTGTCCTCTGTGTTTCACAGTATGAACGTTTGAAGCTGCCTGCCCTGCCACTGAGTGGCATTCAAGCATTTGTTGCGGTCGGTCATTGACTGTCGAGAAAAAAGTACGACCTACATCTCTGTTTTGTGCGGCTGTCACTATGGTTTCTTCACATAAACCTGTAAATGGGGGAAGTAGGGGTCGTGAGGAATGACAAAGAACGCTTGATGTATACAACCGTTTTGCTGGGACCAGGTTAATGTTGCCACTCGATAGTGTGCTTTACGCTATGTTCAGCACCAGTATGTTGAAGTGCAACATGCAGCAGCCGGTTGAGAATTGAGCGGTACTACACGCTTATGTTTACAAGAGAATCCTTCCGACAGAATGGCATTTAACCGTAAGTTGGCCGCGTTTCTCTCTCATTTTCGGAAGGCGTGGTAGTAGTGCCACCTGTGTCTCATGTGCGTTTTACTCGCAGTTATTAAGGCTTCTTCAGTGATGTCTCACTTCTTTAGTGCTTCGAGGCCTTTGTTTTGTCAAATCCTATGGAAGTTGGCCTGTTACGCAGGACTTTTGGGTAGTCTCTGTGAAAATACTTCTGCGTTAAGTCTTTTTTGTTAGGAGAATCCGTAGATATCTCGATATCCTGGGGCTCAACCTGTAGTGGCGAACTCAAGGCACTTTACACCCCTCGGGACATGTTAAATTTTCCTGTCGGTGTGTAAAAGTGTGAAGAAAGTTTAGAGACACGATTAGAACGAAGCATTTTTCAATCCTGCTTGGCTATCCTTTTTACCAGCATACTAACTCAGCGCTGAACGAATAACCATTTTACTGCCTTTCTGCTTCTTGTTTCAGTCAACGTTGTTGTGGGAACCAGCTGCAAAAATAGTGGATGCAAAGCTGTAAGTCTTGTATCCCTGCTCCGCAGGTGACGCTTGTCATGCGATGTGATTTGTTTACTGACGGAGGCACTGAGCCCAGCACGTTCATATCGCTCATGTGGTCTACGGTGGTCCACCATGTGTAACTTACGTTTTAAAGTTTTATCTGCACTAGTTCATGTGATTTAGCTCTCCTCGGAAATATAACTAGTCTTCATTTGGGCTGATGGGTTATGTTCGCTTACACTGCCGCTAAATTGGTTCAAGCGACTCAGTGTTCGTGATTCTTACCATGGTCAGTTTTATTAATCATAAAACCATGCATACTGGCCAACTGTCACCACCCAGTGGTTGTTATATTCCTACCGCGCCCTATTGATTCACTTTCAAACGTTTTGCATATAGTTAGTTTTTCCGTCATGCAGTGGCAAATCTCTGGACTGTCATAGACCATGAACACCTTGTTCTGCTATGTATGCAAGTCATATGCATTTTTAGATAGAATGCTGTACCCGTGCTAACCTGCGTATCCGGATTCGACTTTATTCAAACCGTTTTTGAACCGCTGCTTTTTTTTGCTCATGGGAATCGGGAGTGTTGCTAGATGATGACTGCGTAATTCCAATAGAAGCCACTTGACTGCATTTGGAATCAGTTACTTATGCCCGCTTCAGATAATTTTGACATATTCATTCCCACGACCAAGTTGGCAGTGTTTCTCGACTCGAGAACATGATGGCGGAGTGTAGGACCCAAGCAAAGACAATCTCGGTGGGCACCAGTGACTATGTCCAGCGCTGAATTCCCCCACTACTGTGAAAAGGGATATTTAGCTTCCCTTTGGGGGCGGAGGATCCCACACTAGATTATGGCTGGTGAAAAACAATGTGGACTTTCTAAGGATGACTCCCCCTGGGAGGTCGCAGTAACTATGATAATGACGACCCCCTACTCAAGAGACGGCCAGTCATTGAGGGGTTGACAGGATTCGTATCTTGCTCACAAAGCGCCATTAAGGTGTCCATTCTGACCTAATATTCCTCGGAATGGTTCAACGGCGACTGAAGTACTATGACCAATAAGTTATGTCTGCAATTGCAACCCTTACTTAGCATAATGCTTTTGGAAACTGCGCGTGCCTCTTAAACGAGGTTATGCAGACAGCCAGTGTGATGTGGGAAACAGTCTGTCAGGTTGGTGAAAAGACGTATTCACTTACAACCTGTGGATTGATGTACCGTTTTTCTCCTGGTATGTGCAGTTGAACCAGTTTTCTCCTGCTTCGTTGAGTGATAGTAACTAGACTCAACTGATCGGTTCTCCGTCTGCCTTATAACCTGGCCAATTTGGTGACCTGCTCACTTGGCCTGATGAAGCTTTTGTGTCAAAAGCGAAACGTTGCCCAATTAAAAACTACCGATTGTTTACCAAGCCCTTCTGAAACGTTGACTCAACTGACCTTTCGTCCCGCAAGTGCAGTCAATCTATCCTGAAAAGCCTATTAATACTGTACACCTGCTTCGTCCTTTTAGGAATTCATTAACAGTGCACACTCCATGAATCTATCGGGTGTTTTTTACCCGTGACTTTCCGCTTAAACCATTCAACCACACGTGGCTAATCAGCAGTGTGGTTAACCCACGCTCGGTTATCCTCGGGCCTCGCGAGATATGTTGATGACTCCCAACAAAGATGGAAGAATTGTATACTGTTTTTCTGATTTTCAGCACAGTTACTTCAGATTTCCAGCTTGTCAACTACCCACAAATTGCGGTTAAATCGCTCGTTTTGCCTGTCTGCTTCTCCGTAGAATTATCGGTCCATCATTGTGGGCGTTATCCGCTCCATTCTTGATTACGCTACCCTCATTCACACTGAGGAAGCGCGTTTCCATGGTAATAAGTCATGATTTTCATAGAAAACGTTCGTCGGCAGTTGTAAGTTTAACTTGACCTTCTAAGTTCAAATCCAGATTTGAGGGCTCAAAACCTCATCGCCCTGACATTCTGGGTGATTTCTACTGAGTGTTATGCGACAACATCTCCCTGTGTTTCAGGCCTATTCGGGCACGGCGGCGGACAACGACTTGTGTTTGTATCATCCAGGAGTTCCCATATTTCACGAAGGGTAGGTTCGTTTCTCGTCAAAGTTTTCTTATTGCCCACTTTCACTAACACAATTACACCATAGCACCAAGTTTTAGCCCTTTTAACATCTTAAAATTTGTCCATATCAGTACTTTCGAGGTGATCTTGATTTCATTATTCTGCTTCGTGCAGCAACTACGGCAGCAAAGCATCAGTGTCGAGCACTGATATGCTATCGATGATGATGAGTCCAGATCCGTTGAACTACTTTCTTGCTGACCGTCAAACGCGCGTCTCAAACACATGCAGTAGAGCGTCTTAAGTGCACATGCGTGTCATCAAACCTTTTCGACTTGGTGTTTTCGCTGGGTGCGCTATTTCTACATCGTTTTTGTGACTTGTTGAGGCTTTCTCATATCTGGACAAATTCACTCCACAGTTTAGACATAAATCCCCATAACGTGACGCCAACAACGGTCCCATTTACCTAATTGTGTACCTATAGTACCGCAATTTGCTGATGGATCTCAAGACTGCCATCATTCTTGATTTGTAATTCCGCGTAACTCAATTCGGCTTCCTAATAAACGTAGTAGAGGTTATTACTGACGAATATGAGTTGAAGCTCACACACCCTTTTTGAAGTCTGAATCCCTCCGACGCACGAATACTCTTTCAACACACCTGTTGATAGTATTTGGCTCGGGTCGAAATATTCTATCAACAAACTATCGTCACTAACGCCTCATGCTACTTTTACCGCAGTGGCCCTGGGGCAACGTTGCGTCGTAAAATTTATTCACCAACTTTTGATTCTCTGGAGGTGGTCAAAATGTTTGCCACGATCAGCAATAGGTGGATGGCTGAACGCCGAGCAACTATATGGGGCGAGATGGCTCAACGGTTATAGCGCGAATTTACTGACCGAAAGGTCCGTGGTTCAAACCCAACCTCTGCATCTCGACTGCTCCTGTCTAGGCTTGGGCAACCTGGCAGTATCCTAGCCCTCGTGCTTCCTTCAGTTGGCATGACAGCTAAGCACCGTGAGGATGTTATAGCTGAACAATTATTATTATATAGAACGTTCCAATCCACCTAACCCTGTAATCTCTTGCGCTATTCTGAATTTAAGTGCTGGGCAATAAACTAATTCGGTCCAGTCGAAACGAACTTCCAGTGTTTATCATTCCGAAATGATTTTCATTATCTGCAGGATGAAATACTGGACCTGCTGTAACCGCAAAACCAGCGAATTTGAGTCCTTCATGGAACAAATCGGTTGTGCTACAGGCCGTCACAATTGGACGGAGAAAGTAAGTTGTCCGAAAAACCCATACTGCTCTGCAGTATGCAAAATGGGAGAGGTTGTTGCACTTATCCCTTTCTCGTTTCTGGCTAATGGGTTTTATTGAAGTTGATGTCACATTTGACTCCCCTAGCGTCTTCCGGTTCACCCAGACATCCGTATCCACTGGTTATATGCCTCTTAAAAGATACTTCCAGGGGATGTTTTCGGGTGGATTTGTTGTGCATCGAACCGCCAGCGCTGCTCTCACATCCAGCTTTTTCACACGCAAATGCGATCTGCAGGGCAGCATGGCACGAAAAAAAACAGCTGGATATTGCTGCCGTCATAAGTTTAGCTAAGTACAGTGATTCAGTCAATCAGTTTATCAGCTATAAACCCTGTACTATGGGCACATTGGTTCCAGCTGCTACAGTTTCGATCACCGGGAGGTGGGAGAGTGTGGGACGTACAACCAAGGCTTGGGGGCGATGGCATGTTTAATTAGTTCGGGAACCGGGTACCTACACATTGAAGACGATATCTTTGATGTATGGGCGCCACCAACTGCGCGATTGGGCCATTTCTACCAGAGTCCTGGGGTGCCCATCCAGGGAGGCGGCAGTTTTCGAGCCGACTCAGTTCAGGGGTTAATGTTTTCATACTTCATTGCCAGGTCATGAGCAGCCAATGGACCGTACTGCAAAGTGACTGTCGTTCTTCTGCGGAGGTAAACAGCATTGATTTTAGTGGGAGTCTGTTATTCAGTACTGGGGAGAACACCAAAATTGCCACTTTCCGGAGGTGGGCCGCTAGTCCTATCCGTGATTTGAATTTTTGAGTGCTCCTAACACGGCAGATCACAGAGAGCACTTTTTTCTCAAACGTTACATTAACCACCAGGACTTTGCTGTCTATCTGTACTATGATTCGTGAGTGCTGCAAAATCCTGTTCATTTTTTATGTTTCTTAATAGCAGGTGGGTGATCAAAATTATGTGAGCGTATGCCATACTCCAGTTAACATTACCAAGCCTCCATTTGCATCTGTAGCCAACTGCCAGAGCACTTTACTGTGTTGCTTCGTGAATCACCCTGTCTGATGCCGGAATACTTATGCTGTAGAATTAGAAACCGTGAAACACCTGACGGCGTTGACTTCCGTGAACGCGTTACCTTGGTTGCAAGCTTGCCTTCGTCTTTTCACTGGTATCGGTTGTTTCTTCGTGCTTCAGAGTGCTTTATCTATCTGCTGTCTAGGTATTGGGACAGCTTATGATACAGTGCCAGTCGTGTTCTTCTCGGCTTCTCACAACTCCGATTTTTCGTCTCGCTGAATTGATCTGACAATATGACCTACATGGGCCAGTCAGAACTACCATAAACGAGAGATCCAGCTGGATTCAGTTTCGTCTCCTGTCAAAGCCAACTTCGTGTGCAAATGAGAGTATTTGTCGAAATGTGCCCAATGTGGGTTCAAGTAGAAGGTAAGGTTCGCGGAAACTTGGAGACCGCGCCTGCCTGATAGGCCCGAAGTGGAAGGACGAAACCGGTCCTTGGCTGTCGAGGGGTTTTCAGCAACCTAATGAGTAGTGTGCTACGTCTAGACAACAACCCCTTGCGATATCTCAAATATCGTGCAACTGAAACATGAGGTGGCTTGGTGCAGTACATCCAGTTGAAGCGGCCATCATAAACGAGAGATTCAGCTGGATATAGTTGAGTCTCCTGTCAAAACCAAACTCGTATGTAAATAATAGTATTTGTCGATGATCTGCCATTATTTTCTGACCTGCATGGGTCCGTCTGAATCGAGGTACCTGTTTAGCATTCAGTTAGTTGTGGCGCAATCAAGATAACCAAACTACAACGTCACGTTCATATCCGTCCGCTCGGGGAGTAAACTGATAGTTCGGCATTTGTACCTATCATCAGTCTTATATCGTAACGCATCGAGCAGCCTCGCTTGTTTCTTGATTGGACCATATTCCTGAGCCTCTTCAGCCTCCTACTCTTTCATACACCAGTGTGACTAATACCTTCTACCACGTCACAGTATGCCGACGCCGTGCCTTTTTACACCGATAGGATGAATAAGCGCCGCTTAGCTAAGTAGGGTATAGGCATACGTATTACATGGCCGAGTCAGTGCAGTTGACGTAGTTGTGTCGGTTTGTTAGTTGATTGCCCACGAGATGCCTTGTCAGATATCATATGGCAGCTGTGGGAACGAGAGTCATGCCTAAAATCGAAATCGCCAACCGCACAAACAAGTCGGCCGACCAGTGTCCATTGGTAACATCGAAGGGGCTGAGCCTTATCGTGCTGCTTTGGTTTCCGTACCTCTGTACTGGAGGACGCCCACTCAACACCCATAGAGCCTCTATTACCAGGGTGGTCAATGGATAGAACCTGACAAACAGTATTCCGGCCCTCCAGGCTGTGGATTAGAATGAGTTTCGTAATTTGTTCCTTAAAATTCCAGCTACCGGCCACCGCTGCCTTGTCATCATCATCATCATTGTCAGCTGTAAGAACCGCGTACTTGTCGTACAGTGGTTGTAGCTGCCGCAGTTTCGTTCACCGATGATTTGGGGAGGTGGGATAGGTAGCTGCACATTGGAGGCGGAAGCTGTTAAATTGGTGCGTAAATACAGCACTGTCAGTGGACTGTCAAGTGGAGGAATTGGGAAGGGAGCTATGCATTGAAGGCAATAGCTTGGATGCACGAGCGCCATTGAGGGCGCGACTGGGCCATGTCTGACAATGTCATGCTTGAGTCAAAGGCTTCGGTTGAGTAACCCAATCGTCTTGCAGCCTAGTTTTTGGCGTCTTAGCTCTATCGCAGCCCACATCCAACTATTAATTTTGCAAGTAAAAGTACTTTATGACAGTTAAGCGTCAGTACGTGTTACCGGTGTATTGCTTTCAATGTGGGTAATAGCCCTGAAACTGTCAATCAGAGGCTCACGCGACCGATCCCTCTACACCCACCTGACGATTCGTCTTAACAACAACTGCCTCGTGTGGCCTCGCTTTCCGGATCCAACCACACATCCGCATAAATCATAAGACAGTCGAGGTGGGTCATAAATGAAGCTGCGAGCCGTAGGATACCGTGGATATGTGGTTCGTATTCACCTCTGACTTTTTCGTTGCTGTGATTGGACGTCCTAGTAGCGTCTCATCGTCATGCTTCTTCAGGCTTGTGTGGCGTCAGTGGACCTAGGGGGTAATGAAGGTCGTTAGATCCCAATGGGACGTCTTTTTAAAGTTCTTGATTTCTCTCAAGTTCTGTAGAGGCTAATCCATTGCGGTTTCCCCGCATGGGTTCAAATCCCATCCCCGTCTGCAGTGTTGTATCGTGGGTGGCCGTCTATTGGTTACGCCTGAACTGAGCCCGCCAGACTACGCGATAAGGAGAAGACAGAGAAACCAGGACACGGCTGGATTGTCAGGACAAAACATACAGAGCTTCTGCGTAAGTACATAGGATGACCAAGGGGCCAAATATGGTCGTTCACCTGTTCGTTCTGTACAGCCAATGGCGGCGTTCTTGCCGTGAACAAACTCACACCCACTCTGCTGGCCGCGTGCTGCTAAGCCGTGTTTGGTAGGCTCCGCCAACGCACCTGCTATCCGGAACGTGTGGGACCGATAGTGACCTTGGGGACGCGTCGCTCTCTGCACATGTACTTTCTCATCTCTGGATGCGTCCCGACAAGCCCAGAAACTAATTTACTGGGAAAGTGCTGTTAGCCTCGCTCGTATCGACATGAATGTCTGTTTCGACTTGCACTTGCTTTAGCTGGCAGCCAAATGAAACGAAACAACGAACGCTGGTCGTACAATTAGTCTACTTGCTCATCATTGAACTCAGAAACTCACAACAGATCACAACCCTCCAAAGGAGGGGGGGTCCTTGTTTGGAGGTTCTCCGGTATCTCCATCTTCTAGTTTATTCTTCACAAGTGAAAAGTCTAGATGTGATTCTCTGATGTTTATAAGTCTCATGGACCATTAAATGCTCTACATGGAGAGGTTGCAATCCTGCTTATTGTTGTCCGTCAACAGGAGTCAACCGGGAAGTACCTTCAACAAATGCCAGAATATTCGTCTATTCAGTTATTTGGTTTACTCTTTCAGTAGAACTTCACAGTAAAATTCAAACTTCTGGAATTGTTGAAGCTGAAATTACTCCTATAAGTACGATTAGGTATATCGAATAACCCGATGTGGTAGGCGTTAAGATTGGGCATCCGAATGTTGTGACGATACAAATCAGCAATGCACTTTTTGACCGTCTGTGGTTGAAAAAAACCCGAATTGGACCGGAGCTTTATGGTCCTCACCTAGTGTTCTCGATATTTTCCAGTCGTTGCATCGCACTGTGTTCAGACTGGTCGACATCCCTGAACAAGTTACTTTAAAGCCTGTCCCATCCTAGCTATATTAATCTTTTATCATCATCATCGACAGCATGACATCAGTGTTCAACACCGATGCTTCACTGCCGTACAACCATGATTTATTTGAAAGCCTT
>SJOL01009318.1:61483-175754 GCA_004794785.1 Opisthorchis felineus | reverse complement strand
GGGCTGGGATACTGTCAGGGCGCCCACACCTAGACAGGAGGACGATTAGGGTCCCCAACCAAAGCCTTTGGCTCAAAAGCCTAACCGCAAGGCAGCGGTGTTTGGCAGGAAATGCAAATGCATTACCATTTCTACGGAACAAGTCGCCATATGTTCCAACCCCCAACTTGGAGAACCAGGAGACTGTGTTCGTCAGACCTCTAACCATTGACGAACCTGGTATGAGAGACTATGTGAGTATTGCGGGGACACCCCCCAGTATAGCTGAATGGGTCGCTGAGGTGCGCAAACCGTCACACCACGGTAAGATCCAGTCTCTTCGTGTCTCGGGCAACCACGTCAATTCAGTCCCTTTCACAGGCACTCCACGTTTGTCTAGTTCTCACTTTCAGAGTGTATGTAAGTTCAATTTGCCCGTTTTTGCTCCTGTGGCTCGCAGCCTATTCGTGTTCGCAATCCCAGTGACGTATTCCAGATTCACGTACGGGCGTGAGAAGTGCATGGTAGATTCGTCGGCACGTCGCAGTTTTTTCCACACCGGACTGACTGACTGATGAGTCCGTTCTTCGGTGGTACTCTACACTGATCCTGGAATCAAGCCCCTGCATAGCCTAGACAGGCTCTTTGAATTGCTGATTCCACCTGTAGGGACTGGACTTTACATTTTCGGCTACTCACAATGTAGACGAGAAGAGAGCGTCATGTGTATCAGGTGTGACAGGGTTCGATGGGTGCTGACGATAGTCTACCACCGTCCCCGATGCATTGCCGGGATATATATCAGCTGGTTTGCCTCACGGTGGTGAAATTAAGTGGGTAGATTGTTGAGTTACGCGTGGAAATGGTATAGGACGTATGTACTGAGTCCACAGCTTATGGTTGACACAGTACGCCTCACCATATCACGACAATGATTGTCTTAGAACGACATTACGCAGCCTCCACCACCATTGTTATGAATGTAGGAAGTGCCCTCCGATTCTGCCATAGTTGCGCAGCTATGCTACGACCAGTTCGCGCAATCAAATAAATGGTATCCAACGACTCGTTGTACTGCGTAACCAGACTTTCTCAGACCGAAGTGAATAGAACGAATACTCGAGTTTAGGAAAAAACACTGTCCTTACATCGGTCCAATGACGCTTAGTTTAGTTTTTATGTAATTCATCTCTCCAGTTTGTTCCCTGAATAGTGATCTCCATAAAAGTGTCACTTCACGGTGCTGGAGACATTGTCATCGAATAAAAGGGCAATTTCGACCGTACCGCTACCCACCGGGGACTTTAAGTTTTTACAAATAAGATAATGTGCCATCTATTTTGTCATGGTTTTTGTTTGGATCTGATGAGCTGAAATGTTCAAAATCCAGGTTTAACTCGACTGGTTAACTTCAGTGCGCATTGCTGATACTGCCCAGATCACTTCACGATTGAACTTTCCTAACAGAAGGGTAGTCTCATGTCTCGTGTGTAATACGGAAACTCAAGTGGTACAACGTGGTACGTGAGCTCAGCGTCGGTTGGCTTAGCTTTTGTAGTAAATATCAAACTATGGCGAGCTCTGTCGTTCCATGAAAGGTCAGTTGTAAGGCTGGTAATCCATTTGAATTGCCCAGGTCCTTATGAAGAATAGGGTGTTCGTGTTTGTCAAAGATGAAGGTAACATCCTCTACCTTATTTAAAGTGATCATATAAGACATTGCTCAGTTAATGTTTGGCTGTTACTGATAATCGATGTGAGGATTACGGTATCGTTGAGTGAAATGTCACAGTGCTTACCTTGGTTACATCTGTTGACCCTATGGATCTCAGGTGGCGCACCCTGGAATCACATTCGTAGACGTACAGTAGGTTATTAGGCTCCCGAACAGCGTTCTAATTCTCATGATACAGCGCAAGTTCAGTTTGTTCGTTGCAAGTGGGAAAGTTGAAGAGATGTTTGATGCGTGTCCCACTGGCCACCTCTCCTGTGCCCCACTAGGCCGAATTAGAATACGAATTCTTTGATGCTGATTTGTGTACGCATTGGACACTAAATCTACGTGTTTTCTCCATCTGTGATACTTGTGATACTCATGAGACTACTGCTTCTTGTTATCAGGCCGCTCGAGCCACGAATTTGGCCGTCTTAATCGCCGCTCAGGCAACCTGTCGGCACGATTGGTTCCAACTACCTGGACAAGTAATCATTACAGTCTATGCCAAAGCTGTTATTCCCGAATCTGTCAATGTCACCGCAAACCGAGTGCGACTTCACGCCACTTTCGAGTTTGGTGCGGACAGACAGCGGTTCGACAAAACTTTCGAATTGTGTGGAGTAAGTGGAACGGTCCGCGCAATGTGGTTTCTTGTTTTTTGCTGACGCGTACTAACCTTTTGACTTTTATCCACAGACTGTGGATCCAGAGGCTTCTGTGATCAAACTGATGGGCACAAAAGTTGAAATTGTTCTCAAGAAGGGTGAGGCAATGTCCTGGCCGCGACTCGAAATCCTTGCCCCTTCCACTGCGACAGGCGATGAATCCAAGACTCAATGACCCGGGTGCAGTGGATGACAGAGTTCAGTGTGTGCAAGCCCTTTCAGCACGTACCATGTTCCTTGTGATACCCAGTGAACTTTATGCAACTGATATATGTATTCATGCGTGGTCGAATCTTACTGTCTCTTATGCTGTTTGAAGACATACTTACAACTTGTCATCGATTCGAAACGCATTGTTTGTAACTCAGTGCAAACATATTGTTCTGGGATACATTTGCTTATTTTACTAATCTGTTCGGGTTGCTGGCTTACATCCGAGTCGAGTAAGAGATGTCACATTTGCGTGCATAAGGTAGGAACGGACTTTCTGTCGGCAACACAGGCTCAGTAATTGTGGGACGCTCAGTTGGGTTTCAGAAGCTAGTCATTGTCATTGACAGCAATACTGCCATGCATCCATTAGGGAGGTCTTAGAATAAGGTCAAAACAAAGGGGGTGGTGACTTGTTGCAGAAAACGGTCGAGTGCAAGGTGCTTACACTCTTCAAAACCGCTGAAAGCACACCTGAACATCATATTGGCGTGAGACGCCATCAATGGTATTGGCCCAACACAAGCCCAGCATACAACGACAGACTGGCGTTGGCTGGGCAGTCCGCTTAAGAGGCGACAACAAATTAGTTACCATGACGGCTGCGTTTTCAACCGCGCGCAATGACCATCAGGTGGAGCTCACGCAGGGAGGCGCGAAGATCACAAAGCTTTCAAATTAGCAGTGGCCGCTTTCACTTCACTTTGCCATGTCTATACTCCGTTAGGCTTTTGCCAACAGGCATTTGGAGTGGAATATAGGGCTTTAGGTCCGGCCGTGTACAGTATACAATCGGCCCTACGGTCATTGAGTATGAAACCTCCTGTCAGGAAGCAGTCGAGTTGGTAGCTGCCAGCTCAGGTTGCGAAGCCTTTGTGAGCCTGGCGGGCGTGGATCAAACAAGTGAAATTTAGCTCGGCCCGGAATTGAAATCCATAGAGGTAACTATGATCTATTTCCTCACGAAATGGGAAATTGACTTCAACCACTATACTCATCTGCATGCCTATTTGGTACTGACGGGGGACTCACCCGGGACCCTGCTGAATCCCGTTTATGATGTTATTCAACTGGATGTACTGCATTAGGCCCTCTCCTGTTTCAGTTGGTGCGATATTCGAGATATCAGAAGCGTTGTTTTCTAGACGTAATGCACTACTTATAGGGTTGCTGGCTTATTTTAATTCAAGATGTAAGCCCTCAGGCGTTTGGCTTTAGCGTGTCAGAAGAGACAGTCTTTCCCGTGTGTATTCTTGTGAATGTGGCATGGCGGCAATTATCCGTCCTGTCAGATCACCAGAGCAATAAGCAAGTGTTTTCCCGATCACTTATTTCAGATGCGTTTAACTGAAGGAGGGCCGGCTTCTTAAAGAGGAAAGAATATCGAAATCTCATGACCATGGGAACCTGAAGGGACTCCAAATTTAGAAAAGTTGATGTCCCGCAGGTCGCACCATACGACGAAGTAATCAATTATTGTTGTTCCCAATAGAGGGCATTTAACCTCCTCCTGAGAGTGAACTGTTCAGGTGTTCTTCCCCTCCCCCTCCCTGTCTCAGTGGATGCGTCGAGAATGAGGCTCCACTGCTGCTTGATGTTCAGAACCTTCATGATACCGGCAGCTAACAAGTCGGTCGTCTTATCAAAGCACTTTAACAACTCCTAACCTTGTGTCAAAAACATATTTTCAAAAACAGGCTATTGAGTCACTTCTTCGCATCCCACTTCGGCATCGTCCTCGTCTGACAAATTTCCGGTGCAGCCGTTAACCGCCTCAATTTGATTCCAGAAGGAGATGAACTTCCACTGTCCGATTCACACAGGAGTCGCTCTTTCGGCCGAGCCCGGGAGAGTGGTAGGAATGCTGAAATCGATGGATGACGTCTAGTTCGACCTGTGGGAGGAGCGGATTATATTAATTTTAATTCACTTGCATTTGGATGTAATTGTCTTGTTGATAGTTTTTATTCGGTATATTTCGTCCATATTTTCTTCAATGCACCCACCCTTTGTAAGGCCACCCAAGGATAATCAAAACTTCATAGAGACAATTTTTCTGTCCTCCAAGATTTGCATCATTGAAAACCATCTGATGGCTCGCACGTAACTGCTCACAGAGACTTGTCTTTCCTCTTGGTTCACTCTAATTGAGGCTTTCTACGTTCGCGAGGATAATAATTCTCGTGTTTCCTCACCTCATGACAGGTAAGTAGTGCGCTCAAGTTAAAAATAGCTTCATTTTGCCGCCCTGTATAATGTCCACTAGTCACTTGGGACACAGGTTAACGCGCTTGATGGGATTCACAGTTTCCGCGAGGCATCACCATCAGGAGACAGTTTGTCATGTCTGCAGACCCTGATTTTGTGCTATTAAAGCAGGCCTGAACATAGTCTGCTTAAGGCGTCTCTGTTTTGATGGAGCCGTAGCATTGCAACCCCAAGTCTTGTTTAGAAGATTAGCCATCAGCGCAAGAGTTGGTGATCTCATGTGAACCGAAGAAGGAGTGTTATAATGGTAATAATAAAACTAACAATAATGAGCCTTCGGTCGTGGCACCCTTTCGGTGGCATGCGATCCGAAGGAGGCACGAGATTCTATCTGGTGACAGATTTTCCGTTCCTAGAGAAAAATACTCCAAAGGCCAGGGCTGGGTTCGATCATGCATCCTTCGGCAGTTTCTCCCTCTAAGCACTGAGCTATCGTGAGTTGTCACTCATTGGATTGTCAGGGTAACCGTGTGATGCTTCGGACCAAGCCGATTGGTTGGTGTCTCTCTGAGGTTTATTTGGGCTGTCTTTCCTCGCTCTTCTGGTTGCACATGAAATAAGATTTGCCCAGATACGATAAGACACAACCAGAACTCAAATTCAGTTTTGCCTCCGGTATAAGCCACTTCAGTAATCACAGACGCAGACAAGCAGTGAGGTGATTTTCGGTAGGCAATCCGGGTCATAATGAGATGTAATCGAATAAATAGACGGGCGTTTTATTGTCTGGTTTCTTTGCATATCCCATTGATTGCAAAAAGATAATGTTGTACTCAGTGAAAGATATACAAGCGGCCTTGCAAGTGCCTTGGGCTCACTGAACGGGTCGTATTCCATAGTACCCAGATCAGCCACTTTAGAGTAAGTTGTGATCGTTTTGTTTATGCGTCTGATACATTTCACATGTCTCGCGCCTACAAGGCCATCTCTTATTTGTGTTCGTTTCAACTCAGCCATTCTGATGGTAAGGTGTCGGCATTCGGCTAGGTCGCTTTTCTGTATTAGTCTACGGGTGATTTATAGAATATTGGACGTACTTTCATCAAGTTTGGTAGACACTTTCTGACATTTATTCTGAACAGTCTACGGGTAATTCGCCTGCGTTTAGTGGAGAAACCATACTTGTGATATACGAAAGCTAACGGGAGCTTATATCTGCCTGATGATTCGAAAAGCCCGTTGGGATGGTTATTCATGAAGGGAAACGAGGAAACCTAGACACGTAATTCATTATTCAGTCACGGACATGATTAGATTTTTGTGTATATATACGTATATGTAATGTTTATACTTACATCTATATATGGCACTACTCCATCCTATATTCTATTTCATATTCCACTGTAAGGAGTTTGCCAAGCAGTATTATGAAATTTGTCTGGACATAGTAGCATGTAGAATATACGGAAGCTTGTATTTTTGTGCTCGTTTATTGCTGACTTAAGGTGAAGCCATCTGTGGCAAAATATATATCGCCAGGTTTTAGCTGTAACTCACTATGTATCAGGTCGCCAATCGTGAAAATCCACCTTCTGAGGTTAGTGATGTCGAGCGCGGATGGTATGCTGGATATGACAACGGTGACGATTAGGCCTATTGTGGTGGCTATGATCGGATTTGCTATAACGCCTACTACACACATTTTTGCATTGCGCGCATTCGTTATATAGCCCCTCATACACATGATCACACCTCGTGAGTGTAATCCATCGAGTCCTGAATGAAAGCCTTAGACAGACTGAAGAAACATCACACTCATTGTCTACGTTTAACAACATGTACGGTGTGTGTTATTTCGGATTGTGAAACGACTCATGCACGTCTTTAGTCCGTCCTGTCAAGTTTCGTTCCAGTTGCCCTTAGTTTAGAATCGGCTGCAACACATGGGTCAGCTGACCACGTTTCTGCCAGTTCCACACACAGGCTGATAAGCGAAACAAGCCAAAATCTGCCTTCGCTTGTCTGACCATGCGCATGAAATATGCCTGCGTCCTTTGTACTTGAAAATTGTGTTCACGATCTAAGTTCATGGAATGTCTTATTTTGAAGCTCTATTCCAATGACGTGCGACTGCTTTAACCAAGGTGTCCCAAAGTGGTAGTTGTGACCTTCAGTTCCTGTACAAGACTTGGTGGGAGAAAACTAGGACCAGTGGAGTATTCGATGCCATATCTACCCTCATATCTTATATGACTTCAATCGATGTTTTGTCGGGGAAAGAATAAATCAGTGTTGAGGAGTTGTGTCTGTTGCAAATCATTTGTGGCATGCTTCTCCCTCGGTAGGATAGAACAGACGGCACCTATGAGGTGAGAAAACTCAGATAGATCGAAGGCAATTCGTTTATTGGTTTACTGAGCGAGGTACTGTTCGATTATCACTTCGCACTGGCAACTTGTCCACTAAGCTTTATGTTCGATGAAACCCAGACAACTGACCGGTGCTGACGTTTCTGTCCACCAGGCCTAGCTGTGTAGAAATTGCTCTAGGATGCCTACCAGATTTGCACCGCCTGTTTGTCCGTCCCTGGTGGAAAACCAGCCGTACCTATTGGTTGTCAGACTAACCAGTGCAGTCTTCTACCGTGGGCTATAGGTGCCATTTAAGCGTGCATCTAATGCACTTATGGATAGCCAACCGCTCGAACGAACTGGGGCTCAAAAAACCATGCACAGATAAAGCGTAGGCTTAGGGTAATGCATCCCTTGGGTTACCTTACGTCAAGATGATCTGACCTCGAGTCACTTTAAAAATCGTGTCGAGGCATATTGTAAACGACGTTTAGTATAGCAGACCCATTTTGTTAGTCTAAGTGTGGATAACTCACGTGCTGACTAGCATGCGTAAAAAAAATTCAATCTTATAATTGCGTTCTTTACAAGTTAGGGGGTGCTACTGAGGGAAAATGACGCAACTTTGAATTAATTGACTGACTGACCGGTCAACCAACTTTTGGTAATCTAGTGGAGCAGTTTTGTTTTCAATCATTATTCACGGTGGTAGGTCGAAAGTGCAGGAAGCGAACTCATCTGATTTCAGATTCTAGTCACACCAAATCTATATAAAATATGTAGAAAACGAACCCATTCCCTTTGCCTCCAAAAAAGGTGAGTGAATAAAACTTATAAGCTGGTGCAACATACCTCGTCTTCTTGGTGGGCGTGGCTTTCGTTTCTTTAATACCTGGGGTTTCTTTTGACTTGGGGACTTCTTCTGCGTTGGATAGTATTGCACTGAATACCGGCTGAGTTTGGGGCTATAGTGAGAGGATCGAACGTTGGGTGAACGGTAGAAATGGACGAGAGATGAGACAGGTTTCTGACCTTCTCCCTGTTCGAAGCCAGGTGTTCGAATTGACGACGTATATATGCCTGGTAAAGTAGGAAAAAGACATTTTTATTACACACCTATTCTTTGATCAGAATCATTTCAGTGGTGAGGTTGTTTCTTTGTACGTGAATCCGAGGTGTCAGTGCACACGCCAGATGGACGGAAAACTTCATAAAAATGAGGAAACCTGTGTTTGTGTCGATATCGAGGCTGGCGGCTTTGGTTCTATATTTTAGGAGTTTTGATCAATTTTAGGCTGAGTTGGTTTGGCTCTTAGTTCTATGTGCAGCTAAATTAATGGGGTGTGTTGTTTTTTTTGTACATAAAAATTCGAATAATTGATAGCCAGATGGACAACCTTATAAGTATCAAAGGGAAGATTTTGCCGATTCTCAAATTGCACTAGCTTCAACGAGAGACTCAGCTGAATCTATCGTTTACTATATTCTTCAAATAAGTATATTTCGTCAGTCTTCTACAAACTGGTGTTCCGGAAGGTTGACCAAAATTCGGGAGATATGTATACCTGATGAGCATCAGGAAGGATGAAACCGCTGGTGGATTGTCAAAGAGCTTTCAGCAACTTTATCAGTACTGTGATTACAATCCTAATACATTCAAATAAAGTAAACTATCTGATGTGTGTTCAGATCCAACAGGAACTTGCAAAGCATTTTGATGTGATGAATGGCTTATAGACACTTTCGTCGGAGTGTAAAACTTCGGTTTGACTGGGTCAGAGCAGCTCCAGGGAGTTAGCAGCACCTTTTGAGTTGTACCCTGCCTTGGAATGGTAGAGAAAACCTGGATAAAAGACAGTAGCCGTTATTCAAGATTATAAAGGGTGTCAGCCTGCAGCTAGGAACCTACACTCAAATTCAATCAAACCCCACGTTTGTTTGCATACAACTGTTGCACTTGACCAAGAAAGGTCAACTTGCCAAAAAGTACATCACTGTGTAACAAGGACTATTTGAGGAAATGGTTAAAAAGGTGGTGGCTAATGTAGAAAGTCCCGGTAATAAATGAAGGAACAAGCAGCCCACCACTGAGGTGGATTCCTTGCCTTGTCGGCCAGTTTATTAACTCCAGCTGTCTATTACATTTTCTATCGCACCCGACAAGCAGAGCCGGCCCAACTGAGAGGTTTGAAGCTAGCATTTTATGTTGCCCACGTACTTCTGCGGAGCATCATCCAATCCAGACCGGTAAGCCAAACAAAGCTGTTCTGGGCAGTAGGTGCAGTTGTATTCTCAGAAGATTGCCGATCCAGCGAAGTTGACTTTGGTGAAAAAAGCGTCAGAGTTCTGGGTCCTTTCTGTCAGTAAGATACCGCGCCGTATTTCTGCACTGCGTCACCTGTGGCGCAGGCGTGACATTAGCTTAACCGTCAAGGGTCGAGTTTACAGTGCTGCGGTGCGCTCCATATTACTGTACGGATCAGAAACCTGGCCGCCGTGCATCGAGGACATCAAAAGACTTTCAGTGTTTGACCATCGATATCTTCGGAGCATTGCCTGAATCTGGTGGGAACACCGGATCAGCAATGCTGAATTACTTCGAATGGTATTCGGAAGAAATAACTCACCCACGATAGATGAATTGATCACACTGCATAGGTTGTGCTGGCTTGGCCACGTGCTCCGTATGCCAGTCGACCTAATTCCTCGTAGAGCTCTTTTCGCACAACCACGTGAAGGGTGGAGAAGAGCCAGAGGTGGTCAAACAATGACTTGGCAGCGAAGTGTGAAAGCCAGTAATAGCAAACTCAGCTGCGCTGGTCATTGCCGCCTCCCTGGATGGGGACCCTGAGACGGGCCACACCGATGATTAGAGATATTGTCAGACATAGCCCAGTCGCGTCCTCAATGGCGCTCGTGCATCCAAGCTATTGCCTTCAATACATAGCCCCCTTCCCAATCCCCCCACTGACAGTCCTGTACTTACGCACCAATTCATCAGCTCCTGCCTCCAATGCGCAGCTACCCATTCTACCTCCCCAAATCATCTGTGGACGAAACTGTGGCCGCTACAGCCACTGTACGGCAAGTACGCGGTTCTTACAGCTGATAATGATGATGATGACGATGGGTTGCTTAACTAAAACGCAGACGGTTTTCCGTTATCAGCGATCAAATGTAAACAGTCGTTACCCGTTTTCTATGGGTAATGACCAACAATTACACCCATGGTGGTGTATCAGATTGGTGCAAAATACATTGGTCGCTGAAGATGTCGAAGTTTGGGAAGCACCACCCTTGGCTCCACAACCTGTGACTTTATTTCAGAGCTGACGTCCCGCGCGGCCTCCATGGTAAGTAAAGCTGCGTTCCAGTGAACGTCATTAAAGATAGGGCTGACGGCCAGGCTTGTCTGCGCACTTTTCACTCCAGCGATAAAAGGCAAACCGAGTCGAGTTGCCTCCAAAGTGTGTTGGCTCAGAGTAGACTGGGATTTCTGGGGATCTTCTAACAAGGCTACGTTGCCCATGTAGTTCCACTCAGAGACCTTGTTTCCAGAGTGAAATCCCAGGACATCAACAATTAGCTTGGCGAACGTTTGTTTCATAATTCGGTCCAAAACAAACTTAAAGGGTAATTAGAGGATAGGAGCCTTTGGCAATCAGAAATGCGAACGAAGACTGACCATACACGTGCCAGTGACCTAACATGTTCCTACGAAATCCTCCGAGATTCCAACAAGCTTGTTTTAGGAGTTGGTTCTTTGAGGCTAAATCGATTTGATATCCGGGAAAAATGTCATCGTTGACCGTTGCTATGTGCGGCGTTGTTCCACCAATTGTCCTAGTGGAAAGATACAGTCGGCACAACCGCAAACAATGCATCAACCGGCTTGTTCGTCGTTGCGCATCGTTTCGCGACTGATCTTATCTTTTGGAGGATGAAGATCCTGTCGAATCCTGAGGACGACTTTGAGATGCACACGAATGATGAAGGACCTATGTTTATTTCTTTGGATACGGTGTAGATTGGGATTTTCGCCCTGTATGCGAAATGCTTCTTGGGTGAATCAGCCGAAAAAATGCTCCAAAAGGAGAGTTTGAGCGAATGGTCCCCACGAGACAAATATTGTACCAATCGGAAGTCCTCCCTACTAAATGATGACAGTGAACTAGTGAATGTGTTGGACTGATTCACACATGCGTCATCCTCTATCAACCTTGGGCAACCATTACTTACACACCGGTGTGGTTCCAGTCTGATTGCCGATGGATAGTGGTATGAATGGCTCAAAAGCCTCTGAAACGTAGGAAATCAGTCTGTTGATTCAATGTCAAGTCTGGAACAAGAACCTGGCATTTTGTCGTTACAGAAGAATGGATTCCATTTCACTCTCAAAACAATCTATACTATCCTGATGGGTGTTGCGCCAGAGTGTCAGATTTATGCGGGGACAAGAGAGGAAATCAAACCTGCCGAAGTGAATACTTACTTTGACTCGACTTTGATGACTTATCCCGTTCTTGCGCAGACATTGTGGGTCTCCGTTCCAGGAGTTCACCTACTGGTTCGACCTCACCGACAGAGCTGGAATAAGAGGGATCCCGTCTCTTGAAAATGCCGGGTTCAGACTCCGCTAAAAAAAGGGGAGTTATAGAAGAGTGTCAATCGCTTCAACAGCAAAGAGCACTCACGTAAGATCCAATGAGATTCGGTTGAAGAAACCAAAAGTGAACAAACCAGATGGCTTTCAGGTGCAGATTTTCCTCATCCGACGCATTTAGAGGTAGTGCTACTTTAACAGTATTGTATATCAGCATACCTGGCTGCTCAGTTTGCATACAGTTTAACAAGTGAGGTAATTGTGGAGCTCTAAGCTCGAAATTCATGTGTGCGGCATGATACTACCACTTTGGAATATCATCACAGCCGTGCGTCTAAAAAAGAATCACATTGCTGGAGCGTACCTACAAAAGCTTAGAAATACTCACATTAGACGATTCACGCTGACTATGCGGGAACCTAATTAGTCTGTTGGTACATTATTAGGCAAGTTTGTCTGCATGCACTGCTTACGTCAGAACTGTGCTAGGACGTTACTGTCTCTATCAATAGGTGTCGTGGCAAGTTGTGTTGTCTGATAAATCCCACCACTCGGTTTCTGCTTCTAGACGGTATGAGCAAGCGACATTCGTGAAAAAGTTCTTCCTGCCAAGGAAGAAATTTGCGTTAACGTAAGGTAGATAGTGAACTCGATTGAGCTGGGCCAATCCAAATATCCGATTGAGTGTGGAAGAGCCTAGAACGCACGCAAAATTTGAACTCACATCTTCTCAACATCAGAAGGAAACCGGATTATGGGATTTGTTTTTTCCTACACCTTCCAAATTCAGGCGGAATATTTCGTCAGCTTGTGCCGATGGGACAGTTATTTGGTTTCTACAAGATCCCTCCTAACGGATTTGCATTTTGCAGCCGTTGGAAAGATTTCTCCAATCTATGCTGAATTTCTATTACTGTACTTTGAGTTACGGCTCAGTCGTCGGATACGGTATGTATCGACGATAAATTTCCCATACAGCCAGCTGATGTTACAGACTGATAGGTCAGAAAAGTTAGTCTGCAGGTGAATGTAGGTCAACAGAAAACGCTTACTCTCTGCATTCATCTATTCAGTTATAGCGAATATGAGGCGATTCTCTTGAGTTTCCTCGTCTTTCCACTTTTCTGCCAAGGATGGAATCCTTTTTGTGGTCCACCTCGTTATATTCCCAACGGTTCTCGTAAAAACTATGCTGACCACCACTTTCAAAGGTTGCACTTTTCTGTTGCTCGAATGAATTTCAACCCACATGGAAGTCATGCTCAGCGTAATGGTTACAGAAGTGTGTTCCGTTGAGCGGGGAAAAGCGACATTTGCTCGGTCTACCCAATTATAGCGAAAGATTTTGCGCATGCATACTTCCTCAGCGCACTCCATCGACTTCAGCTGGATTATGCTGGAGCTCGATGGACCTACGCTTTAAGTTTGTCAGTCAATTCAGTCTCAGGTGAGTAAAGCAAGCTTTATTGCGTTCAGAATTACAGATTTCATGGTTACTCTTAGAGTTTAGCAACATTATACGAGTTCATATCGACTTTGTAAACGTATGGGAGAAACCTTTTCTGTGCACTCGGGCATTTTCCCGACTGATGTAGTTGATCTTTTCTAACTCGGTTTCTGATGTATTACTTGGTAAAAAGTTTCAAAGGACTTGTGAAATTGAATCAGCTGGAAGATGTTTGGGACCGATTGGGTAATCATCGTTCCAGAGAGATTCGTAAACAACCGGTGGCTTTATTTTTACATGGAAGACATTGAAGAGAAATCTTTGGCCGGATTCGAGCGTCCAGGCTCAGGCGTTACTTAGATAACACATTTCTTTCCGACAAAGCACGATAAATTTAACGAGGTCCTTCAATATCTTGAAACTTTGGATCCACAGATTAAGTTAATCTTGGAGCTTGAGTTCAAATAGGGTACACTGCCATTCCTTGACTGCATGATACACAAGAGGGGTGGGGGATTATAAACAACTGTTTACCGGAAACCAACAGATAGTGCTGCGTTCCTAAACTACTCATCAGCACATCCAAAGACAGTGTTTCAGCAATGTTTAGTAGGTTAAGAGCATTGTGCACAGGAAAGGTCAACCGGACATCAACACAACTTGAGGTAAAGAAAGCGAATTCAAGGCAGCGGACACTCGGTGGGTTTAATTCAGCGGCAAATAAGACAGATATTGGTTTCAACTGAGTGGGTCGAGACAGCAGTCAGCCCATGCCAAACAAGGACATCTGAAGTCATTAGAAGGGTGTTGAATGAGACTAACATTATAGTAGCGTTCAGAAGAGAAAGACTTTACGCTCGGTGTTGGTGCAGTTGAAGGACTGCCTTCCGGTTGATGAGACTAGAAAATGCGTATAAAAAAACAAAGAGTAGCCATTGCATAACGGTTTATGTACTTCAAATAACGGAGTTGCACACCAGGACCGATGGGCATAGGTGGTGCATAAACAGACCACCCAGAAATACAGATGAATATCAGACAATAGTCAGGGATTCAGCCATGGCAGGGCATACGCTGGACCCTGGGCATAGATTTGTGGAAATTTTGAGAGGAGGACTAAGATCCACATCACAGTCACTGGCGACTGAGGCCAGGGAAATCGCCAAGCATTCCATTGTGAATAAACAAGAGGGTGCAGAACTGGAAAGCGTGCAGAAAGCGGTTTTAGATCAGCCGAGATTACACGAGGCGGTGTGCGGTTATCAGTGAGGTGGTTTGGAGCTGAAAGTACAAAACCCAGGCACAGAAAGATCCATTTACTCCCACCCCAACACCGATCCATCCATTAACGCATACAGACCAACAGAACCTGTGAACGCCATACAGGCGGAATATTCAATTAAGGTGTCCTAAACCGGAAAATTAAGGCCCCAAAAAATCCGGATTCCACTTGAAGACATTCCCCTACCACCCACACTAACCAACAGAGGTGAATGTCAGACTGACAACCAGCATTAATCGAGTCGGATAGTCATAAGAAATCACACAGGTTGGTTCTCTGAGTACCTTAAAACTCGGTCAGCCTGGTAACTTGTTCACTTGACTTGATAAAGCTTTTGTGTCAAAATCCAAAAGTTACCCAGCCATAAAAACACCAATTGCTTACTAAACCTCTCTGAAACTCGTGAAATTTTTCCCTGCATTTGGGCGTAATTTAGTCTGAATCTTCGCGATTATTCAGCTCATAGTCACCTATGTAGCTGTTCCCATGTTACGAATCAGCTGCTGAAAACAAGTTTTATTTCAGCGCCATACACAAACAGTCGTGTAAAGAGTCGGAGACGAAACCTACCCAAATGTTACTTACTTCCCCGCAAGTAATCGGCTACTTTCTCATACGGTGGAGCTTTTTCTCTCATCCTGACATGAAACCAGTGTCGAACTTCCTCATTAAATTTGAAAGTCACAATAAAAAAGAAGATAAACGCTGTCAAAACATCCACTAGAATTCCGACAACAATCAGGGCGACCTCGTTTACGGTCAGCTTTTCGTTTCCCCAGTCGGGTGGGAGATCCGTGTAGTTCCCGCATCTTTGTTCAATATCTGCTTCTGTACAGCCGCTCATTGCAAGTGTTTTATTCAAAAGTCGACTGGAGTTTACACAGACCCAAATAAAAATCGATAGAGTGGCACGTGACTTCTGTTAACGGACTATTGGCTAAATCAAGTGGGCAGGCTAGTGTAGGGAACAGGAGTAGAAACCTTGTCAGTCACTTTGCATACAGGGTCCAGTTAGCGACTTCGAGTTTTTGAATTCATATTCCAAAGGGGGGACATTTAGGACTATAAAATTCTTGTTTTATGAAACACTTCCAGTTCTCGTTTATCTGATAACCATCCGCTTGATTGTTTTTGTGTGACTTACCCATGCTGTCATCCCGAAAGTCGACCGTAAGATCGAGTGTGATCCACAGTCAGTTATACCTCAAGCCAAATTTGGGACTTCGAAAAGCCCATGGTTTAGATAGTGCCGTCATTGAGATGCCCTCGTTGAGACCGCGTCCCATCCTCATTTTCTGTGCTTTGAATTCTGACTACTGAAACTCGTTTGTAGTAGTAACATGATGGCTGAACCAGAGACAGCCGACGGCGCTTAATGAATTTTCGCTGTAAGACTGGGGAGACATCATTTTTTGCGTCTGCTGTGACCAAAGATGGTACTGCCGAATTCTCCGACCCAGCCTCTCTCCATGAGATAATGCGGCTCCTAGATTCGTGGCCTCTGAGAAAGTGTTCATAGTGATAACTCTTACCAACTAAGGAGGGAGAAATAGAGGCTTTTTGATATTCACTGATGGTTGGAAAACCTTCAGACGGTTCACAGTGAACTCCAGCTGGACCGGGTGATGGAGCGAGGGCGAGCCAAATATCCTTAATAAATGCAACCTCTGTTTGGTTTGATGGTAGTGTGGGGAGATTAGGAAACTTTCAAAGAAATTGTGTTCTTTAAATAAAGCTGTTCTATATTGGAAAGCTACTGTTTCAATCTTATTGGGAACCTCTTTTTTCTATGTCCGGCAGTACGTGGAGGTGTTAATCTACCTACAGGCTCAACAGTTACTTTAAAGTAGGCAAACTAGCCGTTGATAGTCCACGATATTTTTAGCACTGTTCAGATATATGACTTAAAGATCTGGTCAGTACACCCTGTACTTGACTGAAATCCATCCTGATGCTCTTTCATTTGTGTTTCAAGTTCCTATTAAGAGCTAATAGTCCCGTTATGATAGGCGTAATGCTCACGCCTCCATGGCCGAAGCGGTTGGCTCGCGTTGCATTTTTCCAGTAAAAGCTGGATGATGGATGCTCTGTAACGCGCGCTCATTCCCAAACGTAATTAGAACAAAACATGTAGATTCGCCATCGTCTGTATAAGGCTATATCAAGGCTCAAACATCTTTTCAGCACACAAAAAAACATTATTTTTTAAACTGAGGGAAGATCTGACCACACAGAGCACGCCCAATTTAATCGTGTATAGACGAGGAGGCACATTTAAAATTACAACAATCCGAGATATTTCACAATTGACGCTTGCCTCCCGTTATACATTGGATCCAATACATTAGTCCAATAGCAGATGGCTTCTTGGATCCTGTTTTGCGGATTATCTGAAAAATTTCCAAGCAATTCTGATGGCCCATACTTTTTCTTCCTCTTGAACTTGCTGCTCCCATAATGCTTCTGTCCATATAGTAACTCTGGCAATGACGAGGATTAAGCCATCATCTAAATGAATCATGAAGTGAAGCCGGAGGGTTAAGACCTATCACGACAAAGAGTGGCACGAATAGCTTTGAGGTCCAGAGATTTCCGCATTCGTTCCAGGAAATATTTCAGAAGTCACTGTCCGGTAAGGCGACATTTCTTCAACGCCACTTTTGATTCACGAAAGTTTTAAACTGCCAGACTAGAGGATGGTACCTTAGGTTTACCACGAAACTGGATGTAAGTATACCCAGAGAAAAAAGTTACAACAAGCTTATCGCTGACGGTTGATGGTTTTGTGATCAGTCAGACTCTATGCTTACTCAGCTGTATGGGACGTCAGGTAACGTAATAATTTCCATTACGTCCGAACATGCTACCTCTGTTCCTGGCGCCCTGTAGAAGTCCCCCTAGGACACTTGTTAATACCATCAGGTTTTGCATATAAATTGAACACTGTCTGTGAGAAACTCAGGTACACTTTAGCTATTATAAATAACAGTTGCTTCGTGTTGGATGAGAGACCGGTTAGTCCCCGACATGAAATAGGTTCCACCGGATCTTAATTTCATTTGGTTGCCGCACGAGTAATTACTATAAAATGGGCGGCCAGTGTATCTGCCTAAAAGAGTCCCTTCGGACGTCGAAACACGAAGGGGGCACAGCCAGCTGTTCATAAGTAAGAGATTTCCAGCTTCAGAAACTGAAGGTTAAAATAGTGATTGTTACGTGGAACAGGGAGAAGTTGGGAGGTACACGGAAAAGCAGGTAAGAATCGAGCGGGAATTGCATGTATTCTCCCATTCTTCAGTAAAATCAGCTGATATCACCATACGACGACTGACACAGTGTGAAGGTAATCTGTGTAGGTATATCATATTTGTAATAGGCTGATTAGATAACTAGACTAAAAAACTTCCATCGGAAGACGGAATTGTGCCTCTCAGACATAGATCAATTAACAAACCTCGTAAACAAGACTTTGTCTCGTCTAAAATTCCGTTAATTTTGATTGAAGTTCCCTACTTTGTATATTTGGAGAGGCACCTGCGATTGATTATCATCCACGGTTTTCCTGGGTAAATGGTGCATTTTTGGCATAACGATGGTGATACCCGGAATTAAATAAACTTTAATTTCTGCTCAGATATGCAGCCTCCTATTGGCTGGATGGAAAACGGTCACTTCTTCCAACATCGTAGCTAAGAGTATAAACATTCAACATATAGGGATGCAAGCGGGATTATGAAGTGCAGTTAAACGTAGTAAGCGACCTGTCACATCTAGATAAGTTAGTTAGATGATAATGGGATAAACAATTTGAGGGAACACTTGAAATGTGCACTCACAGTAGGTATACAGAACATTTAGCTTCGTTCCGAACAAAGAGGCCTAAATCTTAATTCTTGGCAGTCCACTCAGCTTCAAGTTATGCCTGTGCTTTATACAGCGCCCGGGCTCTGACACCAGCAAAATCACGTCTTTTAGTTTTACGTTATCAACACAGAGGAGGGGCACCTCATTGGTTGTTCGAATTGCTTGGTCCATGCACCCCTTCCATGACAACGCTGATAGTTTCGGCGAGGAAACTGACTTCTGCTTCACAGTTCTAGTTACCTAGACGCGGTTCGAAATGCATAAGGAAAAAGGCAATCGAGTAAGCTTACATTTTTTGGAGGCTAGAAGTTTACCCAGAAGTGTGTCACCAGAGTTCGGAACAGAACTTTAGTAATGTCAAAAAAGATGACGATAAGGAAGCACTCTTCAATGCACTTGGCATATGGGCTTTTTTCAAGGTGTACTCTTAATTCAACAAAGTGATTTGTGAAGAATCCACACTTGCGCTCAGTCAAAAAGTTTGCCTAAAAAGCCTTACAGCAAACGAACCTTTAACCGTGCGCCATTATAGGCACCTGGGCACCTGTGTATCTCGGGGCTTGCTTAAGAGAAGCAAAACTCACACACGGCAGTGTGAGTGATCGTCTCCTCCTGGATGCAACGACTGCTGTGTTTGTAAATTTAGGAATAAATGTGGGTATCCTTGTTTTAGGAAGTTAGGCGGCGCACAATGACGACCTGGCTGGGCTGATGGTAAATTTGTGCCTGAGAAATATTGGATAATCTACGGATGAAGGTGCCGGGCACATTCAAGCATAGTTTGTCGGAGTGAGGTGCCAGCTAGTGTGGTTCACAAAGCATCAGTTATCTTAGAGGAGTAAATAGGGAAGCAAATATTCAGACAAGT
Source organism: Opisthorchis felineus (assembly GCA_004794785.1). Lineage (NCBI taxonomy): Eukaryota > Metazoa > Platyhelminthes > Trematoda > Opisthorchiida > Opisthorchiidae > Opisthorchis > Opisthorchis felineus. The sequence continues at coordinate 156,560 of SJOL01009318.1, read as the reverse complement.
GCCAGCGTTCGTTAATTTTTTTCTATCATTGATAAGTGCCAGGCGTACCATTTGTTTTTCCTTACGGTCACATCTAGAGCTTATCGGTCGACCTTTGCTCACTGGGGGAGTAGCGCATCGATTTTTGTGGTTCTTCCGCACTTCAAAAGATGTGTTTGAAGAGTTCATTTTAGCTATGATCTCAGTTTGAGCCTCGTGTGTAAAATAGTCTTTTTACCAGGGAGTAGCGACGGCACCTGCACAGTTTTGTTGAATATACTAGACTTATTGATTACCATAGTTTTATGAAACTTTACGGGAAATGGAGAGGCTTTGCGGGGGAAAACTGTGGCTTTGGCGGAAGAGGTATCGAACTTGAGTGTGACGGCAGGTGATGGAAATAGCGGAGACCAGCTACGTGCATTAGTGAAAAAGATGAATGCAAAATCCGGGTGCAAATTGGCGACAAACAACGTTGCACTGTGAGTGATCCACATTTGTACTGCAATGTAACTGAGAACATAAAACAACTGTGTTGGTGACTGGCTAGCGGGCACCGGAGAATGTAGGGTCAAGAGTTTGGTCTCTGTGTATGATGGGATATAAGTGTTACATTCATCCGTGAAGGTCATGCGATGCAAGAACGTCAAAGCAATCCGGAACAAAGAGATGGTTTCCCCGCAAACCATTACATAAAGTTTGTTTGTAACATAGAACGTAACATAACATAGAACACGCATATTTTCCAGAAACAGATATTTTTACAACGCTCCATTTGTTTGCTAACTCTGTAACCTCCGGTTGTTATCGTCTGCGTCTGGATCTTCGCTCCCCTCAACCTATCAAACAAGAACTAAACCAGCAGGTTAGAGCCTAATTTGCTGTCAGCGGTTTTCAGGAAGTTTGTGAAATATGGCCTCGCAAACGGTGACTATTCTTTCACAGACCGGCAGGTCACATGTTCTGCAAACATTTGTAACTTAGTGGTGATCAGTAACCCACTAGCCGTCAATGATGCATGCTATATTGATGTCCCTAGAAGTGCGATCTCAACCTCCAGGTAAATAACTGAACGCTTTTGCAGAAGCTCTTGTCATAAGCTCGTAACTTTATCAGAGCCTCGGGGATATTTTGGCAGCATTTCGTTTGAGCCTGAGCCGGGTGAGTCACGTTTTGGTAGGCCTATGCTGACACTAGCTAACTCACTTACGAACCAACAGAGGCAGACAGTCTTGTTAATTGAAAACCCTTAGAAGATGTAAAGAGTGTTAGGCAACCAAATCACTGACCTAAAATAAACGGAGTCACATATCTAGTGGAGGTTGGGTCTGAAGTGCAAGCCAACCCTGTTGTCATAGAAACTGTTCTCGAAAGTTGGAGCAGTGAATAACGACCTGAACTTAAAATTAGGCACAAGGCTTCGTGTCATCCGCAGTCTGCAGACGATGTTTCGCTTTTGCTTCTAATTTTAGTGTCTGCTGAAATCCCGAAAAATGCGGAGCGTTTGCAGCAACTGGTTTAGTGGAACTGGGTTTGACAACCAATTCACCAGCAAGAGAAGGAAGAGGAGAAAGGAAATCTGGTTATTGTTGCCCAACTAAGAGGAGGGGTGTTTAGTTGAGAAATTAATTTACCTTTAGGTATAACTTTCATATGAGGTTGTTTCAGTTTTGCGTCTCGTCTGAAACACCCGTAGACAGCTAACTTTGACAGAAGCTTTTATAACTTCTCTCCCTTTACCGCAAGCATCTGCCAAAGTTTGCGATGGATTTATGGCGTTTTCTACTCGCAGGCTATTAGCAACACGAAAACCTTTCTGCTAGCCTTGTGTTTAGTCAAAGGTTGCCATTCTCACTGTCACTTAGACGATATTACGCACCTTGCTCGTCAAAATTTCTAGGGGATCCTGATTGTGGTTAGGAATCGAGGTCGAAATTAAATGGCAGCCTGTCGGGCAGCACACCATTTGATCCAACTATAGATAGCTAATATATGCGTTGGTCTTTGGGCTTGTAGGCGTGAGAGCAGGCAGTCCTAGTCTCACCGATTATCTGCAGGCTTAGCCGCACTTTCACCGGATGAGTTGTTGGTCTGAGTAGAGAGACCGCACAAATAAAGCACACCGATTATTGGTCGCATATACCACCTATGTTTTAAGATACCTTTTTATGAGAACCACTCTTGGGACGATAGGAATGCTAGATAGTGATACCTGGGCCCAGAAACATAGACGGTTCAGAATAAAGCCTTAAACCGGGGTTTCATTGACAAAGCGAGCAGGATTGCACTTTTATACCGTTAGCGTTAATTATTCGCACAATTTGTCCTGAAAAAGTAGGGATATCGCAACCCGGTATTTCTCCGCCTGGCATACTCCTCATATGATGACGATGCTATCAGTGGAGAACCTCTCAACATTCTTCAAGCCGCAGCCCATTCGGGCATGAATGGCGCTCTTTGGACCAATTCTATTGATGTGGTCCTTCAAAGCATAGTTTCTGCAATCAAATCAGACCCATATGCCTCCAGCTCCTATCTACCTTATAGACAGAAGTAGCACTTACGGTAGCCAAAGAGCTGTCTTTAAAGTCCGTACGCCATTTCATTGACCAAACGTCTCTAAGGTTAGGAAAATCGACGAAGTGAGGCTGTCAGCATCGATCACAGTAAGCCATGTCACCTTGAAACACCTGGCACTCTGGCGCATAGACCGGAGTCAGCCTCCACCTCGCTGTTAAGTCCATCAATCAAAGCGCCAGCTCAACCAGCTACTGGCATGCCCAGGTGACCTTGCCACATGGGTGCGCTCTCGGTGACTCGGTCCCGAACGCGTGCCTACTTCGGGCGTTGCGCCCACTGACCTCCACAGTTCGAGGCGTAACGCCCTAAACGAGTCTTTTCTACCTCACTTTGTACGCCATCCGTTTTATGTAGTACTCAGAGGTTTCCGCGATCTCATTTCCATAAATTTGGTCCCACTTATCTAGTTTAGTAGGTCACACATTGCCTGTTCTCTTCATAATTGCTTTCTTAATCTTCCGGGTTTATCGAATTCCCGCAAATTCCTATTGACGGCTTACTAGCAATCAAGCACGGCAAAAGTGAGGCCTTTAAAATTAATCCGCTGGTACGATGGACCTGGTACTCAGCTGCTTGAGTACTTCTTTATTTGCACATTTTGGTGCTCACACACAGGTACTAAGGACAATATACAGAACTGTTGGCAGCTTGGGTGGGTTAACCGTTGATCTGTCCGCCGAGCTTGGTAATGTTCTTACGAACGTTTAGATTTTTAGGGAGGCGTAACCAGCCACAAGCGCATAGAAATGAAACAATTTTGTTGCGCAAATTTTGAACCGGCCAACCAAATCGCGGAAGTTGAACCGCTGAAAACAAATGGCATTGTAATAACTAACCAACTCTAAGCAGTACAAACCACAAAGCAGCACAGCTTATAAATTAGCCGATCGGAAGTTGGGCGCAATCTAACAGGAGAAAACTGTTCAGCGAGCCAATCGCATAAAAGCTATCCATACCACAGCGCACCGAAAATCGTAAGCGGAACAACAAAAGTACCACGAATCTGTTACCCAACCGGCACATCACACCAAGAAGTGCCAAATAATCCTTATAGACCACAGAAAATCAAAATGGTAAAAATTAACCACCAACTCAACCGCTCACCGATGATGCCTTCCTTTGGAAACTCGCCGACCTAATATCAATGAATATGATGGATTGGCCGTACGCTGGTATCTCCCAAAGCTCTCCATGTGTATTGGACAAAGGCGATGGCTTTGAGCCTGGTCCCCAAAACCCTCAACAGTTAGTTCCACACAATTCTATCTGTGCTCATGTTCATCTAAAAACACCCACATAACCAAAAATCCCTTCAATCCGAAGAGTTTTAGGCGGAATTAAGCTTAGTAAGCTTCAGCCGGGTTCACACCATCCAACAGAGCGGGGATGACGCAATTCCTAACCTATGCTGAAATTTTATGCACCAACAGTGCCGCCCTTGTGGGCCACCACCGTCTAAATTTCGGTAGCCGCACTGGCACAGGTAACTGTTCATGCCTACCCGACTGCTGGGCTCCGATGAATCACCTCCTCCAAGGCCTAAGAAACCAAAAAGTTCGAAATCCTCGACGCTTGCAAAGGCTTCATCCCGTCCTGTGCCTGCAAGAAAGAACTAGGAGCAATCTTCCTTTCGTATACGCAGGCCGTCAAAACGGAAACAGGAGGTCGCGCGCATAAGCCAGGACCCGATGCGGTAGGGATTTTAAAGCCAACGTCACTTTCTGTTGGAGAAGCTCCCTTGTTTTGAACCACCGCTGACGGAATGGCAAAAAATATTTGCTACCCTGTGTGTAACCTCTCCAGCTCTGTCTTCCCGATATATGGAGAACGAGCCGTACCATACTTGCCGTGCAAACTTAGAAAAGATGCATCGTTTGCGTATAACGAGGCGCTTAATATAGTGGTAACGCAACCATGGCGGTGCTGATTCGACAAATCAGCAATGCACACCTACCACGCGCACCGTCGATACCCACTGGTGTTCAGACAATCGCACTCCTTATCGGTTGAACAGGCGAACCTCTTACCAATAATAGGTCCATTTGACAAGCCATATGGGGCATATCAAATAAGACGGGCTATGGTAACTAAAGCATAAATGTGGAGTGGAATAAGCGATTTTCCTGGCCAGGATGTTTCCTTTCAAAAGTGTCGACAAATGTAACAACGTGCTAGCCCCAATATCAAATTCGATCCTCCTCCCCTCAGTTCCCTTCAATTTTGTCATCCTCCAGCAGTGTGCGGTTCATCGCTCCGTCGACGGAGATAGGGCTTCTAAGGCTCAAATCTACCACGCAATTGAACTAAATTACATTCTGAGCTATAAACTGGGATACGCAGCAAAAGCGCTCTTGCTTAATTACATTCCTATCAGGAAATCTCACCCTTTTTTCCGTACAATCATTATCGACATCATCTTTGGCGGCGATACATACTGATGCGTAAAGGCATTCAAATAAACATAAAAGGGACTTGGAGCAAAAAGTGCACTATTAAGAATAAGGCGTCTACACCTGTAAACAACATTCAAACAAACACATTTCAGCAAAACGTCTAATTAATGGCCATCAGCGGGATTGAGCAAGCGTCCTTTGCCAGCCCCATTTGACATAGGCTCAGCACACTACGGCAGGCTAACTCCAGCTAGGCAGTTTGCTTATGAACTTACTGCAAACAACTCAATGGGATCGGTTTCAGACCATATCTTGCAAGCTAGCAAGCATTGTGGCGTAGGGCCTCCCCCCCACGAGAATGCGTGGAATCCCCTCACCACACAGTTTGGCTATAACCGCCTCAATTTTGCCTCGCTATGCCATGGCCTGTCCTCCGAGAACCTTTTGCCAGTAGTCGCTTGGAAAAAGCTTGAAAGAAAACGAAGCTTTCTTGGGTGGTCGGTAGTTTGAGGTGAGTAATACATGCCTCAGGCTGTAGAAGTGAACCCAAACCGCTCTCTCAGGGTTGTAACGCACTGTCGTGTACCCGCTTACGCACTATTCCTTTGAGTATTCGCTTTGGCCAGCCAAATATTGCCACGCTAAGGAAACACCACAGATCAAAAGCTTGCAAGCGCCCACGGTTGTTGTACCAGAGAAGCCAAGCCACACAACCATGAAGTGATATTTCTTGCAGTTGCCTTTCATTCATAGCCCTGTATCTTCAGAAAAATTTGGTTAACACGCAAGCACTTGAAATTTCCTTGCGATTTCGCCGTCTGCGCATTGACCACGTCTGCCGTAACACAGTCACGGTTTACTCAGCTGCCAAGATGCGTATATTGTTAAGAACTAAATTCACTCATTCTAAAGATTTAGAAAATTACAATACGATATGAAGGCTGGAAGTAAGCCTTCGTAATATGAAGTTGCAGGGGGTAGCTTGAGACACTGGACTGCCTACGATACCGGTTGGAAACGATCACTTCCCGAATAGTGGGGGGTAATTCTTGGATTACATTATGGCCGGTGGATAAGTTGAATTAAGTATGATAACGTAAGCAAACTAATATGGTGTTAAGCGACACACTGTGTTATTTTATTTACCATGAATAAGAAAAATTCTATGCTTGTTGAACTTATATGGTGCTTCTTTGTTTTGCACTGTCTCCTCATCTGTGAAAGTATCCATTAGATGTTTCAGCAACGCAGTTTTCTAGTTCATTTTACTGCTACCTATCTTATGAACGTCGCTAATACTCCTGAACCTAAGGGCAACAATGCGCCTCCTCTAAATTCCATTACTAAAGCCGATGGTCCAATATGAGACCCAATTTATCCAAGGGTCTAAAATTCTATTGTCGATTTGCAGGGCTCCGGAAAAAAACTAAAATTTAAATCAGAACCCTAGGACACCTTCACGACTTTGATTATGAAATGAAACGTAAAGCTGGTAAGCACACGTCCCGAATCGGCGACCGTAGCCTTGATTCGATAGTTGTTCTGAGAAAAGTGAAAAGCGGTAAGTGCAAGTTACCCTTGAAACCGTAAATGCTAACAGGATTTCGTTAGAAATTCGTTGTTACTTTCAGCGCATTTTGGAGTGTCGCCTAGTAAATTTTCATGAACAACGTGCTCTGTTATGTGTATTTGTGTGTAAGCACCCATTTTACAGTGCAATCAAATGTGACGTATTGACAGAATTTGACGTTTGGGAAGCCAGTACTGAACCCGAAATAAACAACGGCAACCTACCACAGCAACCAAAACATCGCTGTACTTGCGTAAACCAAACTGATATGTAAGGGCCACGCTCTTTGCTGACAGGATTAAACAACAGCAAAAAAGAAAACATGGTTCCCCAGCTTCAACACGGCTCACCTTTTAGAGCATTTTCTTGAAACAGCGGGTATCATGTTTTTTCTCTCCAAAATTCACTTCAAATAAAACCAATTTTTTCGTCCTCGCAATTCGTACCATTTTCCCCGAGCCGGCGAGGGTCCAGTGTGACTAAAAGTTTGGGCAAAAACAGGCAAAAATTCCTTCTTTCACTCTCAATTGATATACAAAACTGGGTAAAATCAGTGGAGATACTTAAGCAGTTCATACGGGTGGTTTCGTGGTCTACTTACTTTCACGTGCATCGCCTCTAGGTATCACGTAAATCAAGCCGTGCGAAATTTTCAAGTGACGTGTCTTTAACTCCTATTACTTGTGGATTCGAGTGGGAAAACGGAAACCCAGGAATAGCCATACAAACTTCAGCCGAGAGAAGAAGGAGCGGTAGCCGCCGAACACTAATTTTCATGCAATCGGATAATTAAGGGTTATCATTACCGCTTTTCAGGTGAAGCCAAGTCATAAACGTATACGTTGCAATCGATTAGTTAGTGCACAGTATTGCCCGAAATCGATAAAAAGCAGTTTACTCCAGGGGAACGCAAAACTCATTCATTTCTCCCGAAATAATAACGGAATTGTATAGCGCCATTGTGTGCATCACGGAACAACCAAAATTGTTAGCTGTAGCCGGTCCATTAAGTCACTGCTTCCGCCAAATTTTAACCGTTTGATCTTAGTTTGCAGAAGGACGTTGGTCTAAACTTCGGTATGGGCTATACCATTAGAGTGCCACCAACTTTGCAATCAACGGTTTCGTGCTTTTCTGAAACGCCCTATTCCCTGTCTGGAGAGCGGTATCCTAAATGCTTACATGTGTTGTGTGATAGAGCACTGATCCCAAAACACGCTGTTTTCACAATAAGCCCTGTGTCGTCTGGTAGCCTCACACACAGGCCCTGTACTAAACCTTCGTCAAGGAAGCACCGTATTATAAGACCAAGTCCGTACTGGAGTGTCTGTACGGAATGTGGAAATTTCTCCCGCAATCTGTTACAGTTGCCGTAAGATAATGCAAATAAGACAAGTGGGTTGCAGCGCAGAATCTACACCATATACTTACCAAGTTTTTTAAGCAATGAAACTTCGGATACCGTCGTTTTAAGTGCAGTCATTTGTTTTCTGTCGGTCTGTGGGCGATAAATTTACGTTTGCTCCAGTAAGCTGCAGTCTAAGTAACCTTAAGTGGGTCGCATAAGTTGACCATTTGCTATGGCGTCAAACACAGTGTCAATCAGCTGTCAGAAAATATTCAAGGAGCTAGCCAAATTTCGCCTTATGTCGTATATACATCATGAAAACAAAGAAAGATAGTAACCTTAGCAGTGAACAACCCAATAAACCTGAGCGGGCGACTTTGAAGGTTACAAAGCCGGACCAACGAAAACGTGTGAGCAAGCCGATAACAACGGGTGTTTAGTTCGAACAAAGCAGAATTCTGTAGCGTTTTAGTGGCGTTCCGATTGTGGACATTGGTGCATTCTCAGGAGGAATGGTTGAGAGGCTCATGTTTGTGAAGGTGGATGGAACCGGCCGAGCGGAACTTAAATCAAGAAAGACATTATCAGATAGCCTTACGAAGGCAATGCGACGTAATTCAGGGTAATCGTAAAGCTGCACATAGAATAGGCCACAAGGATGGCTGGATTTCTGCTGCATTCGGGTAGTATACCGTCCAACTTTAATGTTCAAGTGGCTACCGAGAGTTGCCCCTTTCCACATGTCCGCTGCTCGCAAATTCCGGCGGAACAAACGTGGCGGCTGATTTCATCGTGTATCACGCTAGTTTTATCAATACGTACTGGCTCTAACTTTTTGTGTGTTAATTAGGTCTCCTGGCGTAGACTCGAATGGCCCACAGCGGCAGTCGTGTTGCATAGCGAAAACCCAAGCCCGAAGTTACCAGCGCTGCTGTAGTGAAGTTTATGGGAGTATTCTGCCAAAGCCAAGGAGATGCCCTAGCAAGATGAGCAGCAGCCGGCGAACTGCTCCTTATGATTCATTAGGGCTACTCTCCGAGTGTGCAGAGCCATTGAATATACTCCATATGGTCAAATTGGGCAACGTACTTGGTTTGGGGTGATTACTCTTGATTCCAATGGATTTGAGAAGCTGGAAATCAGAAACATCACGCAGCTAGGTCAAAGCTGTCTGGGATTAATCAGTTAGCTTCAGCCATACGGTAGTTGCGATGAACTGACCGTCCTCTTCTGTTTCAGCATATCCTTTTCCCTGGGAAGTTGCTGACATGTTTAGTGAAACCAGGACCCGCGTGCGTGTTGGTTAACCCACAGAAGTCGCCCTTTTTAAAGTCTACGTACAAAATAACGGCTGTAAATTTTTTCGATTCTAGAAAAAGTCGTCCGTGCAATAGAAGCATAATTCTTCTTTAGTTACGAAGTATTTCAGTGGGCACTTTTCGACGTCCAACAGAAGTCAAGCCCCAAAGTTTTATCCTTCTACCCACTACCAACTTCTCGCCACCCACTTTTTCCACCACACTATTCCTCTGTTCACAATATCGATCATGTAGCAGAGGGCGGTCCGGGTGATTTATTCCAAACATGCTTCTTACTTCCCCGACGTATACTGTCTATCATCCTACCTTCCCTTATAGGTGTTAGTGACTCATACCTTATGAGTAACTCAGGCTTTAATTGCCACTGTAAGCTTATTATCAAGAAAATCTTTAGGGCGCGCGATGACAAACGATGAAGCTCAGTACTCTTCCTATTCACGTTAATTTTTGCAGCTAGAATCCACAATTACAAGGAGGAACCCAAATATCACATTCCAACAGTCTTCGGCATCCTATTGGTGTACAGAAATGGGCAGCGTAGTGAAAGGAGCTCTCCGTCGGATGTTATTCAATATGGTGAACTAGTGACCTATTGGGCTTACGTCAGATCGCTTCTTGGATATGCCAACAACGTTGTCTACTCAGGACGCAAGAAAGACGTAGCCCTCATTGAGCGTGTCCAACGAGCTGCTACGAAAATTGTTGCCTGTCTAAAATTCCCGTCTTGCCTTGCTTAGCCTATTTCTCCTGGAGTATCGTCCTCTCCGAGAGGACCTAATACTTGCTTATGCCCTAATTGAACAAGGTTTGGCCGACAGGTTTTTCAATGTTGACCCAACTTACAATCGGCGGGGACATGGTAAGATGATTTTCAAGCTCAGAGCTCACACCTTTGTTAGGCAACAATTTTATCATTTTGGGTCGTTGGTGCATGGAATAACCTTCCTCCGATAGTCGTTCACGCTGCATCTAACACCCAATTCAAAGCAGTTTAAATGCATGCTTAGTTGAGTCCTCGCGCTAGCAAGATCAGGGCCCTCCGCTGATAACTTAAAGAACAGTGCTACATCCTTTCCCTTGTGCCTTACAGGTAAAAAGAAGCCGCTGAACGACATGAAGAAACCAGACGCGGGAATCTTGGGCGAAAGCCTCGATCCTGTGTATCATTCCTTGAGTCCGTGAATCCGTGATCTGACCTTGCGGGTTTGTTTAGGTGTGTGTAACCAAGGGCCGCGTTTCGAAATTCGCGTCATGAATGGCTCTCTAGCGTTTACGGACCGAACTCTGATTCTTTTGTCCGATGAGAGCCGGTTCGAGCGGCGAAAAGCGTTGCTGTCAATCAGACAACTCATATCAGACCAGGTGAAGACACTCGGCGCCTCTGATTTTGACTGCAAGAAGTACGCACCTGCATTGGCCACTTCGCTTAATGACAGTATTGAAGTTAACCGAGAACTGGCTATTTGTGTCGTTCGTGAACTATTGGAATCTATGTCTGACTGTGCTCCTGTGCTTCCATCTTTGATACCTGAACTTGCCAAAAGATTAGGTCAGAAGGATATTGTTGAGCCTTCGGAAGAACTCCGTCTTGAAACGCTCCGCTTGGTCCAACTGATTCTTAATAATCCCACTGATATGTCTCCATATGTAGATGATGTACTGATGATTCTGCAATGTGTTCTAAAGGACTCGTTTCCTGAGGTGAAAAAATTATCGTGTACCATAGCACAAGATCTTGCACGACGGAAATTACATCGCTTCTATCAAAACTCTGAATCAATCTTGAATCCGCTGCTCAGCAACTTCGTTCACCAACATTCAAAAGTTCGTGTTTGCGCAGTTCAGGCAACTGGAACCGTTATGCTTTATAGTCAAGGAAAGCTAGTCGACCAAACTATAGTACCACTGACTCAACGGTTATTTGATACCGCTACGAGTGTGCGGCGGAGTGTAGTTGAGGTTGTCGGATGCTGGTTGTTGGAACTCCCTGATCGGTACTCGTACCACACGAAACTGATGCCACTGATACTCTCCGGATTACTGGATGAATCTGATGAAATTCGCACTTTATCCGAAGAGCTGTGGGATGATATCGGTAACTCGGATTTCTCTTGGTACTGAGTGCCTCCTAGGTCTCAAGTACGAGAAGGAGAACGAAGAACAGTTGAAAGACAAGTTAGATTTTGAAAAGGAACCACCGAAGCATCGTCCATTGGGATGCAAAAGGCCGGTTTTAGGTAGGTTTCGAATGACGGACGAGTAAACAGTTTTGGTCTCTTTTTGACTGTTTAGGTGGTTGGAGAAGTTGGAGCTTCTGGGGCCTCTTGCCTTTCTCCCTGCTTTGATGGCAAGCGTTCAAGTTGATATCGTAGTGGCAATGTATTCACCGCAGTATGTACGGAGGGTGGCACAGTGGCGCCATCTGGTGCCTTTCTTCTGTCAATAAGCTGTATGGGTTGAATTCTGTCAATACAGAGGAGCGTTGGTGCAGCAGCCATATTTTGGGTTCTTTAGGGGACTTTGTGCTAATCTCTAGTGATGGCACGGTATGAATTGCAGAGCTTAGTGTTTAACTCCGTTTGATCATCCGTCCCACTGTCATCTAACATTCATACGTACACACCTGTCAAACATCTCTCTGGTTAACGATAACGGTCAAGTAAGTGAGGGTGACTTTCATGAGTGTGTCTGTGTAGCAAAGTCTCGTGTTTGTGGTGGTGAGTGGATTACGCACAACCCGAGAAGCTGGTCGCCGTTGAGACTCAAATTCCAAATACCTGGCCACAGGAAATTACCTAGATTGATCAGGGTATTAAAGCCCCCGAACGACAGGAAATTGTTGTTGGAACCAGTCGTTGGAGCACGCTTACTGTGACATAAAATTTACGTGTACCATCGACTGAGCACGATATTGTAACTTGGGCACTGATAAGGGTTATGTCGACAAGCTGATCCCAGACATAGTGGGATGAGTCGTTGACCTGAATCAAGTGTTTTTTTGGTGGCCAGTGTATTGGTCAGAAGGAAATTTAATCTATTCATAGTTTACAACTCGGGGGTTATTCAGTTCACAGTTGAGACCAAGTGGTAGAGAGTTAAGCAATGCAGTAGGCAGTTGTGCAGCGTACAGCGCCTTAAGAATGATCAAGAGTTTATGGGGAACATCTTTGCTGCACAGACACTGGCATAGTGCCTGACAGTCCACAGAGTCAAAGACAGGTTTCAAGTCAAGGGAGACCACCAGTGTTGGCTATTGGAAGCAGTGTCACTGTTCCGAAATCTGTCTGACAATGAATGCCTCAGTGGTTGGGGCGCGAATTTACTGACCAGAAGGTCCGTGGTTCGAACCAGACCTCTGCCTCTCGACTTCCCCTGTCTAGGCTTGGGCAACCTGGCAGTATCCCAGCCCTCGTGCTTCCTTCGGGTGGCATGGCAGCTAGGCAGCTAGGGTGTTACATCTGAACGATTATCTTTCTTTTTTCAGTACAATGCGTATGCATGGAACTACACCCATGGCGTCCTGCAGGAGCCAGTTATATAAATTAGCGCGTTTTTCGACTCTCCAGTTGGTTGCGCCCATCCATTTCTCCCACATATGAGCAAATAAGTTAAACAATCACATAAGATGATCTCTTCTCTATCCTTAAGACCTATCAAATGGCAGTCACGAAGTAACTCAAGTAGTCTATTTCATTTAGGAAATTGGTGATGTCCAAGACCTCGATAAACTCAGAGCTGTCTGAGCTCTCTAAACTAAGCTCAATTTCTTTGCGCCCCTAAACCAACCACAGGCTCTTTTTGGGTTAGGTGATTTATTCATGGCTAAAACTAGGTGAGATAGAACATGGGGCTTTTGCATTCTTGGTGACTCGTATGGCTTAAGGGTATGGGAATCAATAGGGTTCAGTATTGGGTTTCGAAATAAAACCATGAACTTTTAAAAATGGCCGCCTATTTGCCTTCCTCTTGTCAACCGCTAACCCCATGTTTTAAATTTACTAGCGTCTGACAACATACCCTATTTTAATGACAGTCCGTTTTGTTCGGGACTACAATAGCAGGTTATCGGTCTAATATCTGATTTCATCTTAGATTCTCACCACTATTGTCAACATTCACCAGAGGCTGCCACTTGAAGTGGTGGTTGGATTTAAACATTACAATGATCCTATGGGCTACAATGGTTAGAATTTTGCTCTGTAAGGTAGAACAATTCCAGGAAGGCCAAAGTAAAGCCTCCGTACCACGAGTATTCTTGTTATAAGGCTTTCTGGGGATAGTTTCACTGTCCTGTGCCAAAGAAGTGTAAAGGTGCAAGCTGTTTCCTCTGAACTTTCGGAACTTCCGTATGTATGGTGCTGCCTTCCTCTCGAGAGGAGACTAGCTAGAAAAACCCGACCGCACACTACGCCCCCCCAAAGGTTGAACATGGCCACCGGGGCACTACTCGAGATGGTCAAGGAGCTTTTAGAAGCACAAACCCTTGTGCTGCCCAAAAGTCATCTGTTGGATGCCGTAGTATAGGGAGTCAGGCAGTCATATTTAACTCCCCGTAATTTTGTGCTAGGCGAGCTCCACGCAACTGGGTCATACCGTTGTGTCGGAAGTTACAGACAAGTCTCAAGAGCTCAAAGTGGTGTCCATCAGCCAACCCCCTTCTTTGGCCTGGACACTCAGGAAGTGACATGTGTCCACGCAGCATGGAAAACGCGGTTAGCCCTTCTCATTTATCGGTTACTACTGTAGTTATTACTGTCAATCCGGCTTCATCTTTTTCAAATTCCCTAAGTTCGGCTTCCACTTCTAGCCCATTTCCCGACCTCTGCATCTCGACTTCCCCTGTCTAGGCCTGGGCAACCTGGCAGTATCCCAGCCCTCAGGCTTCCTCTGGGTGGCATGGCAGTTGGGCACCGAAGGGGTTCTATAGCTGAACGGAGAATAAAAAATCAAACATACGCTGCAGACACCAAAAGGTCTGTTCAAAGTAGCAGCCTTCAATGTGCCCATTCTTTATCAAACGTGTCAACAGACTCCTACTACCCAAGCCCCTCACCATTAATAACTGGTGTGTGGTTCCTTTGGAGCGCGCGCACGTTACTCTTCTACGGCGGTGCATCTGAACGCCACTTAGGTCACGTTTTTCTCTGAGTGCCGGGTGATTTGGAGAGGTCCAACCATTGTATCAATATTGTGAATACTATACTGAGTTTGAGAGCTGGATCTGTTCTGCTTATCTGTGAACCGTGGACCGTGCAATCAGAGTGGCCAGATGTATCAGAATCCGCCAACAACGACCCGAAACTTGTTTCCTCAACATAAGTAGAATAAATAATCGTCCTACACCCCTTCGGTCTATAGTTACCGTGCATTTCCTAGGAACTTCATTGGACCTTAGTGAACTGCAGCATTGACTTTGTCAAGGAGGCGGTTTGCGGAGAACTTTCTAGTCTTTTTGGGAATAATCTGCAAGTACAGAAGCCATTTCGGCGGAAGGTTAGATGTTACTGCGTCCGGTAGACAGTAGTGGTCGATTCAAATATCCGTTATTTCTCTACGATCTGTTCATCTCGAGCACAAGCTCAGCACCTGGTTACCTGACGCCCTCCCAACCATATCTTATCAAATACTCAGATTGACAAAAATCTGTAAATAGCGGCTTGTGGTTCAAGACCGACAACCTTATTTTGTAAGCTGGAGAGTCCTACGTTGATACAAAACTATTTTTTAATTTTCTACTTAACGGAACCAAATTGACTCGAAAATGAACGCTTTTTTACTTGCTTATCAAACACTGAACTGCCATTCGCCCTAAGAGACTCCAGTGTCGAAATAACGCCCCTGTCTGCATATCACAGTTCCCACGTTCTACTAAACGGTGAAGCGGATGACGAAGTAGGAATGTAACTAACGGTGCTACAGTAGTATCTCCGCAACTGAGGGGTCTTTTGCGTAGCTTGGAGATCGGCTTCGAAATTGAAGTCTGGATCTATCAAACTTCTATTCCTTCCTTGCTTCGCAAATGGCATCGGCGATATAAGACCTGACTACCATAGTGTGAGGGTTTGTGAAAATCATGGATATTTGTCCATTCTTACCTAAGCACTGCCTCTAAAAGATCTGTTCCTAGCGAAGCCTCTCGGAAACATTGTGATGCGGTATCAAAACCGACGGTGCAGCGTTGACTTTAGTGGTTTGGACGCGTACTTCGCAAGTTGGGTGTGGAAAATTTCTGGAACCTAGATGCATGCAGTTGTCTAGTCATATGCCACCAACTCGGGCGTCAGTTGGTTTCCAGCTAAACGTTCGAAACTAGGCCAGGTGGCCATTTATACGAACCTTTCCGAAAATCACCAGGCATGGATACCTTCTATGTGTGATCTCTATAACGCTTACTTGTCTGCCACACAGTAGCCTGTCACAAAGGGACGATTGCGGTATTCACCCGCTTTTCGCTCTGCTTAAGCATCTTTCGACGAGCCAAGCAATGGCCTCGTAAGCAAATGGCTCCGAAGGTACGCGTTCCAGAAGTCAAACAATCAGATTACTTTGTAACCTTTCAAGCCAAAGAACAATGCCATGCTCGAATTATTCATTCAGCCAGCCGTCATACTGGAAGCTGAACAGCCCCGGCGTGATTTCTGTAAGTCGCCCTGTGGAGAAGTCTATTGTGTCCGGGTGTGACTGAACCTGTAACCGGTTACAAAAAGCCCTTATTGGACTTACTTAATCGGCTCCGTTCCTCGGGTTAATATATAAGGATTAGTTAGCTACCCCTCCACCAATAGAATATTTCTGGTTCGGTTTGCTGGTTCCTTGCTGTCATGTTTTAGCAGTTTTAGATAGGTCCTAACCTTCTCGTTTACTTCGTTCACAGAATGTGGTAATCTGGGATGATAATCCAGAAGTAATTCATGGTAGTGATAAATACTGCCTTCTTGAGGACTACTCCGTAATGGGAATGCTTCGTTCAACCCTCAGACTGCTGATGAAAAGTGGGATTCTGGCACGTGGTAGGAGTGACGCTGAGGCTGAGGCTCGTTTTTTTCCAGTCTCTTCCATTGTGTGTCTGTTGGTGTTTTCTACATTCTCTCTTCTTAACAGGATGCCGGGAGCTAGTCTACCGGTCAGCTTCACGTCTTCTGCCGGCTCTTTGTCGAGACTTGGGTGACTGGCAGACCGCCACACGTTCTAAAGCAGCTGGTCTTATTCCCATCCTCATACTTCATTTGGAAGAATGCACCACGCAGCACACTCAACATTTGTTAACCGGAATTGGCACGGGACTCACCGATGCAGTCGGTCGAATAGGTCCGTCTACCAGTGGTGTAGCATTACTGAGGCTTGTTCCTCCACTCGCGTTCAAGGGTCAACCACTTCCTGCGTACAAGCTATCGGTTAACCATACTGGGCCTGATACACTGATACCACGCATCCCTAGTCTGTTAAACCCAAAACCGTCCGAAACCACAGAGGCGTTGAAAGTGATTCAACAATTGTTGTTGGCTGCTCAATTGATCGGATCGTTGGTCGAAGCAAAGGTATGTGATTTGGATCCAGTGCAAACGGTTTATTTTCTATAGTCTAGAAAGTCTCCTTAGTTTTACTGCCAACGCAGGTTTTGATTTCGTTATTTCATCTTCTGACACGATGTATATCGTGTGCTGCCTCGTTCCATGTTCCAGCGTGGCTACCCCCAATGCGCACTGCAGTTGTATCATATCTCACCTAATGGTGCCTCGTCGGTATCGTCAACTCAATTGTCGACCAAGCGAATTGGATTTCGGTTAGTAGGAGTTTGCTAATGTGGCACCGACCGTCAAGCACGACAGCCGCGTAGTAAAGCTGGATCAATGTCACATGTGTTGTTTCTTGGAGTTCATTCATTGGGAGAGCCAGAGGTTCCAAAGGTGTCTTCTCGAGCGAACATTGCAATGCCCTTCCTCCAAAATTGTCTCCCGCCCTACTTTCAGCTGCCTTGCGAGCCGGATCTCAGTCAATGGCTAGGGACAAGGCTCCAAAAGAGAACTCTCCCTCAAGTACACTCATTGTCCTACCATTCTGGTATTCATGAGTGACACCTAAATCTCTGCCGAATCTCTGGTTTATGATGTCTTTCTTCAACTGTATGTGCTACACCAGACCACTTCATGTTTCACTTGGTACAAACATCTCGAAGAATAGTTTAACTGACCTCCTGCAACATAACCCTTGCAAACGGTGCATGCATGTAGTTGGGATACAAACCTTAATTGCTTGTCAGGAATGCGAAATATCCCCGCCAAAACGTGAGGAAGTACCGGAGCCGGCCGAGGTGTATGCAGACCTTTTCAAAGTCGGCGAATCTTTGGTTACCCATCTGTCAAAACTTGTTGGTACTATGTGGAGTGAAAGTGTCTGCAGAATGGGGTACATCAACAATCAACCCTATTTCTAAGAAGATACCCATACTGTGGGAATACAATTGTGGCATTATCCTGATAGCTATGGTATTGATGATGCTCTGTTGTCTGATCCTTCGAATGTTAGCTGAACTCAGAGGGAGGAAGGCCCGTGATAACCAAACTGGGTTACGTCCTGCATCGATCCCATATTCACTGTCAGTTAATCGTTCAGCTGTAACACCCTAGCTGCCTAGCTGCCATGCCACCCGAAGGAAGCACGAGGGCTGGGATACTGCCAGGTTGCCCAAGCCTAGACAGGGGAAATCGAGAGGCAGAGGTCGGGTTCGAACCACGGACCTTTCGGTCAGTAAATTCACGCCCCAACCACTGAGGCATTCATTGTCAGGCAGATTCCGGAACAGTGACACTTCTTCCAACAGCCAACACTGGTGGTCTCCCTTGACTTGAAACCTGTCTTTGACTCTGTGAACCGTCAGACACTATGCCAGTGTCTGTGCTGCAAAGGTGTCGCCCATAAATTTTTGACCATTCTTAGGGCGCTGTATGCAAAACCCCGCGACTGCTTGAAGGTCCACAGTAGGCTCTCGCATGAATTCACTGCACCAAACGATGTCTGTCTTCTTTCATATTTTATCTTCGACCTCGTCATTGGTATGATCATGGAAGACTCACTGCCAGCCTCTAGTGCCTGTGGTGTCGGAATGCTCCCAGGGTACTGGCTCACATATGTCGGGTACGCAGGCAACATAATTCTTGTTGGATCTGACGGCATCGTAATTCAGACAATATCATATAATCTAAATGATTCTACCTCGTGGTTGGGCATGCAATGCACACCTGCAAAGTGTAGGGTATTGCTGCGAGTCTTAGTGAGGTCGAACCCGAACCTCGTACGTGCGAATGAGCCGATCGAGGTAGTAGACAAATGTCTACCTGGATAGCTATATCAGTCCCGGCCGTGTAGCCATTGACGATATCTAAATCTGGATTGGGAAGGCCAGAGCAGATTTTGTCAACCTGCATCACACGTGGCGCAAGTGTTACAACAGCTACTCCGTTAAGGATCGAGTTTACAATGTCACGTTGCACTTTATGTCGTTATATGGGTCAGTTGCCTGGTCGATGCGAGCTAGGGAAGTGGAAAATTATCTGCGCAGTAGCTTCGGAGCATTGCTCGAGTCTCGTGGGAAAAGCAGATTAATAATGCTGATGTCCATCGAATGGCTTGGTGTGTTTCCCGCTGGTCAGGTTATTGAATCCTTGGCTCTGGGAGGGATTCTGCAGGAAAAACCTACCACCTGCTGCCTTGCGACTTTAGATGAGGTACCTCAAGCGAATTCTTTGGCCTCGACAACCTTGGACTATCATGCACGCCTACATCTTTTCGTTCACTTGTCCTTACCCGCCCCTCCGCATTCATCAATTGGTCCAATGTACTCACTTCATCTGTCGTCGCCTAACCGGTTTTTCTTGTCTAGACTATCACCCAGTAAAATAAACCAAAGTACTTTCCTATTGAGCTCGAAAGTTTCGAATCAAGTTGTGCCTTTCAGTGTCCATCCCATGTCAAATGTGGTAGGTGTCTCTCGCTGGAACATTGATTTCCCTTTCTTCCAATGTACGTTGCGACTCCGAAGCTGTCCCACAAGACCCCATTTCGATCATGCATTTCAGGTTGCTTTGGACGAACTCAGATGTCTCACATTTCACTCTTCTGGTGTCTGGTAATTCTGATGCAATGGCACGTACTGTTATCTATGGTGTGAGCTTTTCACTTAGCCCCATGGCCGAAAGCACTTTCATCATCATCGTCGTCATTATCATAATCTGTAAACTGTACCTGTACAGTGGTTAGAGCTGTCACAGTTTCGTTCACCGATGATCTGAAGGGGTGAGGGTGGATAGCTATGCATTGGAGACAGTAGCTGATATAAGTGATGTGTTAATCCATGTGTGACTTCATTGGGGAGATTGGGAGGGGAGGTTATGCATTAAAGGTAACAGCTCAGATGCATGTGCGCCATTGAGCGCACGACTTGGCCTTGTGTGTCAATGCCTTTAACGACTAATGTGCACCGTCTTCGGGTCCTCATCCTGAGAGACGGAAATGACCTGTTTAGCTGATTTTTTTTATAGTAATGGCCTTCTTACTTCGCTGTCAAGTCACTGCCCTTCCTCCCATGACACTTTTCCACTCTCCTCCTGGTTGTAATAAAAAGGCTGTCCGATGAATTCGGTCGAATGGCATACGATTCACGCGACCAAGCCAGCGCAACTTATTGAGTGTAGTTTATCATGGGCGAGTTATTTCCTTCGAAAGGCGTACTTCAGCATTACTGACCAGATGTCCCCACCAAACTCGTGCGATGCTCCAAAGACACCGATGTCAAACACTACAAGTTTTGTAACGTCCTCAGCGCGCAGCGACCAGCTTTCTAACCCATATACAGTATGGGGTGCACCGCAGCATTGTAAAGTCAAACTTTGAAAGGCTGGGTGCTGTAACGTTTGTGCCACTTGTGATGCATGTTGATAAAAGCTTCTCAGGCCTTCCAGATCCAGATAGAGATATTCTCAATGGCTACACCACGGGGACTGACATAGGTACCGAGGTGATCCGAAGCGCATGCCAAATCGTGAGATGATTTACGTAGGTTGTGTGTTGGACTGGGTCTTAATAAACGGTCATCTTGATGCTGTACGGTTGTATGGTTCTAATGAGATCGATCAAGGTCAATGCAGTAACCGGTAGCTATTTGTCCTGTCGAAATACCCCCTGACAAACTCCAGTCCTGAAGCTGAGGTAGATGGGTTTTATTGAGATCCATCAAGACTGCTTCTTTTAATAAGAGGAACGGATATTATCATCCTGGTGGCTGATATGGACACCTAAGTTGAACGAACAAACGCGGAAAAAGCACAATGGAACTATATATTTGAAGTCAATGCTCAGATGGTACGAATAATGGGGGCCGACTTCTTCAGTTGTGTGCTGAACAGTGTTCAAGCTCGCCGTCGTCAAAAATACAGCGCGAGATATTTTCCAACGCTGCAAGGCAACCGGCCCGGATGGTCTGCATCCTGCACTTTTCAAATGTGCTGACATCCTGGTAAGCAGTCTGACAGCCCTACTACGGAAGATTTGGGACGAACACAGGATATCGGTGAAATGAGGCGCTTCGAGCTGATCCAAATATCTAAGAATATGTGCAAGAACGTCATGCAAAAACCATCATGGCATCAGCCTGACAGCCGTGACATTACTTTGTGCAGGTCCAGATCCTCGAGGCATGGCGAACGGTTCCTTAAAAACTTGCACTACTATAGTAGTACGCCGGCACACTCACCCCCCACCGCCTTGCGGTCAGAATTTTGAGCCAAATGCTACGGTTGAGGAACCTAATCGTCCTGTCTAGGTGTGGACACCCATACAGTATCCCAGCCCGTGTCCAACCATGAACGTCTGATCATGATTTGCCTGGGTTAATCGATTATTGAGAGAGATACATTCGTGATGGTCAAGCTGGGTTTCGTCCTGGATGCATCGACTATACCCTTACTTTGAGGCAGTTTCTTGAGCAGCGCCACTCCTTCAAAAGTCTTTCAATTGTCGTGTTCCTAGATCTGAAGACCGCGTTGACTGCATCGATTTTAAGAAACTGTGACAGTGTCTGACGATCGAAGGTTTTTGGAATCTTTATCCATTACGGGGAGTTTTATGCTAACTCCTCTGGGTACGTAAGGGTATACAGCAAGCTAACGCTCGATTTTCCCACGTCCATTAGGGTGAGACAAGGCTGACCTCGTCGTTTTCCCTCAACTTTTTATTGATTTGCTTTTCCAAACTTCTCTGTCTATCACTGAAACCTCAAAGGTCGAATGGTACCGGGATGTTCGTTCACTGGCATTGAGTACTCAGGTGGTATTGCTATCCTTGGCTTAGATCATTCAAAATTTCAAGTCATTGTAAGGAATCCAGATAATTCTGCCGCATGGTTTGGCATGCGCTTTGCACCTGCAAAGTGCAAAAAAGCTGCTACAAGATCGGGTGGGGTCAACCCCAAGCCTCATGCGTGCAGACCAGCCAACAGACGCGATAGATATGTTGTATAATCATTGTATATAATTTGTTGTATTTCGTTGCAATTTGTTGTTGTATAATTTCCGGTGAACTGGCAGGAGGCAAGGTCACTTCTCGAATGAAGAAGGCCAGGATAGCATTTGCTAACCTCTGCCATCTGTGGCGCCGGCGTGACATCGGTTTGTCTGCTACTACCCTGGTGTGACTGCTTTATGGATCGGAAATGTGGCGGATGTTCGAAAACTCTTCGTTTGACTATGAGTGTCTCCGAAGCATTGACCGGATCCGATTCAAACATCCAATTAACAGTGCTGAAGTATATCAGATGGTTTTAGGAGGGAGATCCCGTGTTGGATGAACTACTCATGCTCCGTAGGTTACGCTAGTTGGAAATGTGTTTGCCATGCCATAGGACTGTCTACCTTTCTGCCCAGTCCTGTGTTACCGAAAGGCGGACAGCCTATGATATGGCAGTGAAGCATGAAAGACCCCACCAGTAAACTCAGTCGGGCAAATAACTGCGGTCTCCCTGGATGGAGGCCCTTACCCAACTCATCTATGGTTGAGCTCGAGATAGTTCAGTGGTTAAGGCGCGAACTTACTGGCTCCAAGGTCCATGGTTAGAAAACAAACCCCAGCATCTCGGGTGCTCCTGTTAAGCCGGAAGTACCTCAGCCCTTGTGCTTCCTTTGGGTTGCATGGCAAATTTGTAACGAAAACGTGCTACAGCTGAAGGATTTCAGTGCATCAATGGTTTTTCTTTTTTTCAGTGACGCTGGCATACGTCACTCAGTCACGCATAAGTGGCGCTCCTGCTCCAAAGCCACCGCCTTCAATGCGTAGCTGCTCAGTTTCTCGTTCCTTCAGATAACTGGTCCAACTAAATGCATACTTCCTGATTATGCCATCGTCTCCAGTTCCTGATTATATCTTCTTCATCGTTTCATTTTCCAGTGACCGAAACTGTAGCTGGCGGAACCAAAGAATTCTTGGTACATGATTTATAGCTGGTAAATTAACGTCGAATTGTTTTCGGAAGAAATACGTCGCCCACAATAGCTCACATCCCCTAGGTTGCGTCGACTTGGTCGCGTGCCAGTCGACCGACTGCCTCGGAGAGCTCTTTTCGCAAAACCAGCCTTGGGTTACCTGGCAGTCTCTTCCCGTGTGCTTCCTTTGGGTGGCATGACAACCGGACACCGAAAAGATGTTGCGGTTGAACAATTATTTTCATTAATAAAACCAGGTAGAGGGTGGAAACGAGCCAGAGGAGGTCAAGCAATAAATAGGCAGTGAGGCATCAAAGCATTTACCAGCAAATTCAGCTGCGCCTTCCTGAATTGAGACCCCGAGACGGTTAGTGCTTGTAAACGGTTGCTCAACAGGCTTCCCACAGCCCCTGTGTTCACTTGTTTTGTTCTCAGTGCCTCCTTCAGAATAGCGCAAACTGCGAGTTAAACAACATACGACTCGGGATAAGGGTGTGAAAAAGGTTACGAGGAGTTTAGGTGTTGTTGGTGCGCTCCGTCTTCCAGAGTAGTGTCCGTGAGCCCCTTCGCTTGGCTGGGGGATGTTGCCAGAATTGGCGGCTAATGGATGTCACCAGTGTTCGTGGTGTCCATTTATTCCCGTATTGTCTGATTGAGCGTCTGGAGATGTAGGGACCAGGTTCCTCCCTAATCCACTCTTTTTTTCGTTTGAGGCTTTTTGTGGTTGCACGGCAATGAAGTTTCAATGTCAGTACTGGTGTTGCTGTCTCTGATTACGACAATGACGATGTTGATGCAGGTGCATTGTATACACTGGGAAAGTGTGGTTCGTGTTGTTTTTCACGGACCACAGACGTGGCCTCTACACGCGGATATACCGTTGGTGTTTTGGAAGCACTGCTCGGCTCAGGCGGCAATATTGGGGTGCGCCTAATGGTTTTAGGCATTAACTTTCTCACGACGAAGTTTATAGTGGCACCGCAGCGGCTACCTTGGATAAAACACGTATTTCTCATGTCAGGGACCGTAGAGCTTATGAAGCTTTTGTTCAGCCCTGTGCTGAGAGGCGTAAAAAAACATCACTGGTTCTCGAGGGTTGCGTTTGACAGGCTACAGTACAGGTGGTATTGCTATGTGGTTTCAAGACCTGGCCTCCATGAGAAGATGATCTGAGGCCTTTTCAGGGTGTTCATCTCTGATTTGTCCAAGCCATTTCTGGCTTTGGTTGGTATCACCGAATTCGAAACGAGGCGATTAGAAGGCGTGTCTGGTTTTAAAGCGGATAACTCATTCGCAGAAAAACTCCGGGACCATAAACCACCGTAGGTCAACCATGTGCTAGACATGCGAACGCAGTGTTTACCGGGACAAGTCTTGTTCTCTATACTTCCTTGAGAATGGCACTGACTACAAGGGTGACAGACTGGCTTGCTACTGTTCGTGAGGTTTGCTCTTGCAATTGCCTCCGCGGCTCATCGCTGTGTTTGTCTGGAGACGCGCCAGCGGCGTTCGTGAGGTCACTTACCGCCTACATTGTTTGAATTAGCATCTGAAGGTGTAGGTACTTCAAAATAATTGGACTGAGCCAGCAACACTCCCGTTCCCCCCCCCAACGCCTTCTCTTTTCTCTCCATCTTCGAAAACTAAAATGGATAAGGGTAGCTTTTGTACGGCATCATCTGCATCAACCGCGGTCTTGTTGTCTATGACGATGCTGGAGCTGCTGCTGTTGATTATTGGTGATTGATAACGATGATGATTTTTCCTCGACGGTTATAATGTTGGTGAATGGTTAGGGACTTTGACAGACGTCGCCTAGTCGTCTGCTGAATGGCACACATGCGTCCAGGCTGTTGTGTGAATGGAAAATTCACTACCACTCCTGGATTCACATGTCCTTATACCAGCTAATGCATCCAGTGCGTAGCTATCCACTCGTGTCTTCTCATTGCATCGGCGAGAGAAACTGCTGCAGCTATAACCCTACACGATACATACTAGGTTTGCAGCTAGAAATAATGTTGGGGGTTCTTCTCGGGAGCGTATTGTGTCATTACATCTACCTCTGGGTGAATGCCATGCACCAAGTCGAACTCGTCGGGGTTTTGTATAAAATAACATATACTAATTTCACCAAAATCCTTCTACCGTGCCAATGATGTGATGCGCTATCTGGATACAGAGCAGCTGAGCGTGTCCCTACATTCAAACCGTCTCATTTAAACGGCTTTTCCTTGTGTGATGAACAACGCTGTACTAACATGCACCCCATAGAGTGAAGTTCGCATCGAATGGTTTTGGCGCTTCGTGCTTCATCAGAAATAGAGCGCTTATTGCTAACGTCTTTTCCGTACGCATTTAGTATAGCCGTTTAGTGTTTTTCCGCTGGGACGAGTGGATTTGAAGCACGCTACCATTGAGATATGTTATGTAAGAAGTGAGGCTGTGTGTGTGCCCCATTCCATGGGACACGTGGAATGCGTCCCATGTGCCCCATTACATGAAGAATTTCGAAGTCTGAGTGCGATTGATTTCGGTCTTTTGTCAATACGGAAATTCCGGACAAGGAGTTTTGTTTGCCTTCATCTGGCTTTCGACTCTGGTAGCCCACAAAGGTGTCTGTGGTACGTACTACGTCTCAAGTGTAGATAAGCCACATTGGCCCCCCATTCTTTGTGTGTTCTCCCGTGGACACAGTCCTGGTTTTAAGAGAAAACTACCAACCCAATAAGATAGAGCACCGCTTGGTTTTATAATAGGAGATCACCGAGACCGACCACAAGTATTGGCTTTGAAGCAATGGGTTTACTTAGTTAATGTAAACTTCACTTCTTTCTGTTTTAACCATTCAGATCGGCTGCAACCTTTTCTGAGCATTGTCGTATTGTTTCACGATTTACCATCTCTGCTTCCCTTCAGCTCTGGTGGCAATTACTTAAACCCTGTCTGGATCGATGTACAGAATCTAACGCCCCCGCTTCCTTGGCCGGTCACTTGTTCCTCCTAGCTGGTCTCGTGAGTGGAGCACCCCATGATCAGCTCACGTCACTCATGGACTCCGATCAGACGATGACCGAAGGAAGTGACACCAGCTCATCTATTCT
This sequence comes from Opisthorchis felineus, assembly GCA_004794785.1. Lineage (NCBI taxonomy): Eukaryota > Metazoa > Platyhelminthes > Trematoda > Opisthorchiida > Opisthorchiidae > Opisthorchis > Opisthorchis felineus. Next base: position 130,795 of record SJOL01009318.1, on the reverse strand, counting down.
GATACACCATATTGTTGTCTATTTGATTACCAGTGATCTATTATCCGTCATTTCATTTGGGGCAAAGGCAGCTCTGCTAGAGTGTGCTTCCATGGCTGTACGTCGGTTGGAGGAGGCCATAGTTCGCCTGCGTTCCGGTCCAAATACTGATTCGGAGTCGACGGAGAAGGAAGCACAGGATAGGATTGCAGAGCATGCGGATTCCTCAGCATCTGATGCAATCCTTCTGCAGGATAAGCAGGTGGGTAGACGTGTGTGTGTGTGTGTGTGTGTGTGGATATCCCAGAGTTTCCGTTCTTTGTTTCACCTCAGTTTCATCCGAGTTCACCATAACATCAAACACATCCGACTTGTTTGCATTCGCACGTGAGAATCAGATAGTTCCTTTCTAGCTCAAAAGCGCTCACAATCAAGGCGCGATTAGCGCTGGAAATTTATGCCATCAGAAGCAAAGTGGAGGTGTGTACAAGACAACGGTGATCTTGCTTGTGATCGCGAGACATGGCTTTTCCGGTCGGAGAACCTCAAATATCTTTAGACGTTTGATCATCTGTGTCCCTGTAGCATAGCAAATCAGCTGGCTCCAGCGAGTACGCAACGAAATGATGCGTAAGCGGATACCTGGTGACGATGCAAACAAAATTTATCAGCTTGTGGTTTTTGGTTCTCAACCGCCGTCTACCAATTCAAGTGTGTTGTTTTCCGTTCCAAAACCCTATTGACAAAACGGTTATGGAGGAGAAACTATGACATGACAACGTGAGATGAAAGCGGCTGCATTTAAACTGAGTGCTGTTGGGTCTCCACACCCTCCTGACTGGGGTCCATTTGATCATTCTTGCACATGACTGGGAACCCTGCAGGACATGGCAGGTAATCGATCCCATTGACGTGCATGTTGTCACTTCCCAACCAGACTACCTAGTCAAGGTTTATTTGTCCAAAGGACCCTGGGTCAATCCCGCCGATTTCATCTTACCCCAACATAATGCTCAGATCTGTTTACTTCAGTGTTGTTTGCAAATGTGGACATCTTATTCGCCAAGAAATTAGGACTTCTTTGCACTAATTCACTGTCCTTCTCGACTCAGTACACTACCTATACGGTTGCTAGGACCTCTTCGACAATCCACTGCTGGTTTAGATCTTCATGAAGCTTATCACGTAGGCACAGTTCCCGAGTCTCTATCGGCCTTGTGTTATGGTTGGACTGCACATTATACGTAAGTGACGAAGTATACAGACTTGCAAATCACATTGGTATTAACAAGAGGCTCAATTAAATCTCTCGTGTTAGACTATGAGAATATAGTTCGATATCTTGAATGCCGTACCAACTGAAGCAGGTGACAGTACATTCATTTTAGGAGTATCATAACCGAGAGACTCAGTTGAGTCTCTTGCTAACCCTAATGAGAGAACTTTCCTACCCTTTTCTTCTTACTATCTTCTAAGGAGACTCCAGATGGCAGGAGATTCAGTCCAAGCTGACGGGCCTAGTATAGTTCTTCGTTTTCCCTCACTTGAAGATAGTCGTTTCTTTGAATGCCTTTTTTTCTTGGGGGGTGGGGGGCTCTCCGCCGCACCGACAGGTATACTCACACTCGAACTAGGGGCCTTACTGTCTCACGAAGTGAACTAATTAGCGATAATGAACAATTAAAAGAACTCTGATAGGACACTAAGTTTGTAATATCCAGTGAATTTGTTAGTGTAAATTCATGTAATATCTTCCGAATTTCAGAAGCTGAGTTGCCACGATATCGGGATATTCTATTCTTCACAAAACGAAAAACTCCACACTATTTCTGCGGATATTTTCTGAAACAATAAACTATACAATTTCTCGCATGAATGCTTGTGAGTTGAATTCAACCTCACCAGCTTTTTTTTATGGATGAGTGCTCTACAGACTGGATTTCGCATTGATTGGTCACACTTCTGTCGATTAGGTTGATAGTTGATATCTGTCACCGCCATTATTGAGTCTCTTGTGTGAGTTCCCTAATGAGGCAGACGTTCGTTTCGCTCAGGCAACTAAGGTACCTTGGTTTGAATTGGCGCACGAGGGACGATGAACTGTACAATTGTGGATGATAACCTAGAGGCACACACCGCTAACGAAAAGATGTGATTCGAACTCGTGTGCCCTCACCTGTCGAATCATTGCTCTGTCATTTGAGCAACGGAGGAAGATTTGCTGCGCCATGCACAGTCCGACAGAACCATAGGGGTGAATCGGCCGGCAGATATTGAACTCGTCCGATAAGCTAGGGGCTACAGGTTCGAGTCTTGCCCAAGGACGTTTACTGTTTCGTCTGTATTATATGTATTTACCTCAGTGGTTAGAGCGCGAATTTACTGACCGGAAGGTCCATGGTTCGACCCCGACCTCTGCCTCTCGACTTCCCCTGTCTAGGCTTGGGCAACCTGGCAGTATCCCAGCCCTCGTGCTTCCATTAGGTGGCATGGTAGCTAGGCACCGAAAGGGTGTTACAGCTGAATGATTTTTTTCTACTCAATTTTCCGTCTTTTGCACATCAGTTCTGCACGGTTACTGTGTTTGACTCCACTAGTACGGACTGGGAAGTATGCTGATTAACATTGTAGACCCTCGTTTGTGTGACCTGGTCGCCTCGACATTGACTTTTCACACCCATCGTGAAGTGTGATACACTTGTTATTTCGTCAACATGTGTGAATGATACTTCAAATATTTTAACCTTCAGGTACCTCGAAGGCGTTTTGTTTGAATAAACATACCATGCATGGTACGTCTTGATGGGTCCGCGAACTTCGTGGCAATGATGGCAGTCCGACGGCGAAGCACCCGTATTTAATGATCCCTTAGACTCGAGCTGCTTAGTATCTGTAGTTTCATTTTGAATTTGACCTCACTAGCGAAATTGCGGGCAGTATTTGCACTGTCTTCACACTTTCTCTTTGTTTCTATCAGCTGAGATCATGGTTATTCGAAATCCTTCTGGCCGTGGGTGCTGTCTGGGCAGACAACGAGTCATGCGCCACTGATTTCGGTTCAGCCGTACTACAACTAACAGACGAAGTCATGCGCCGACTGGCATCGTGTGAACGAGACTACGGAGTGTATTCGAAAGATCCCGACTACGAGTGCCTGCAGCCACGACCGACTCCAGGGCCTGAATCTGGTCAGCCATTCTATCAAACGAGTCTTCTGGAACCTACCATTCCCGACGACCTAGATCGATTCTATGTGAAACACATGTTGCCGGTAGGCAAGTCGGACCTTCGACTTTTTGCATTTTTTGCTCTTGTGCCCTACACTTCCTTCACGTGATCTTGCGCGATGTCATCATGGGGTTGATTATTCACTGTGTAACATTCTTCACCGAACTACAAACTACGGTGGTCTCTCTCAGCTAACACATCCCCAGTACACGATTTCTCCACGCACGAGGAAGCGAGTTTAGCGAACCTGAACACTTCTTCTCTGAGGGCCTTTAATAACCGAAAGGCTTTCCTAGGTATATCCTAGGTAGTTGCTAGCTGCAAAGAAACATCCTAGACACGGTACTATGATATCTTGAATGGCTTCCTTTGTGTAGCATATTCATATGAAGAATATCATGAGCGAGAGATTCAGCCGGAATTCAATTGAATCTTCCCTTAAAGCCAAATCGGTTTGCAGAAGGGTGTATTCGCGAGTCGTGTAAAATTTGTTTTCAAATAGAACATTAGGTTGACTAAAAGGAAACTCGGGGAATACCCCTACCTGATGAGCCCCAATGCAGGCAAAACTGATTGTGGGCTGTCGGGGAGTTTTTAATGACCTCATGAGTAGTGTGATTCGTTTGACCAGCTTCTGACTAATATTCAGCACTGATTAAGTAGGCTAATTTTATGAAATCTTACTGATTGGCTTCTCGTCAGCATGGTAACTTGTTTATTCGACCTGACGAATCTTCTGTGTTAACAGCGAAACATTGTCCAGGAATAAATCCATCGACTTTTTACCAAACCTCTGTGAAACGTTAGTCACCTAATGGGTTCCAAATACCCTCCAAATGACTGGAAATAACCTCCCCAGTTTTACGAATCTGGTTCCAAGAGAACTATTCATACATCTTTAGCTGAACATCCAAGTAACCTTAATGGTCTATTGAACAAATAGACACGCGAACAACTCCATAAGATCACAAACTTTCAGCGCCTGAAGGACTTAGCATCCAACCGGTAAATTTCACCGTAAGAGTAATCAGCAACGAGGTTTCATGGGGATTTGTCGCAGGTCGCGCCACTGCTTTTTATCGTTGGTGTATAGCTGGATTTGATTGGGTTACACCTGTTTATATAGTAGGGGACCTTCAGAAGACAACTGAATACCACTATCGCAAATGTTGGCTACGAGTAATCGCTGTTGGTTTGGACTCTGGGTTTAAGTAACTCCTTTAGGGGGGAGAACCAATGAACATTAGACCGGAGTGACACCTGCTATCACCTTTCACTTCAGGGAACACACTGCTGCTTCAAGGAGGGAGTGAATAGAATCTAGCGAGCGGAGGCTACATAATAGCAGGTCACTTGGACGCACTACACTGGTGTACGAGGGACGAAATTGCTCGTCTCACGAAACACCCAAACCCGGCTGTGTTCAACTTGGATGACTGTTCACTTTACTTCTTACGTGAATCTATAGCCTTCGTTTTGCTCCCCTTCCTTATCCCTATCTCCCTTGCATTAACGATTTCAAGGGTTCCTGTCTCACCTTTTGCTGAAATTCCTTCTCTGCAGGCACCGTTTAAAGATTCATACAAATAATACCTCTGAATGCTCTCCCACATAAATCTGTGTTTATTGGTGACGAAGGAGTTAGGGTGGGTACTTCTGGGATTACTACATTCAACCCATCTGTTAGGCGGAATTCAGCACCGATATCGCTTTACCACTCGCATTTAGTCGCTGCTGCGGCCAAGAAGCCTATCCGGCACGCGATTGGCCGAAAGATCGGGCCACTTACCGGTCCAGCATCAAGTCGAGCTCTGGTTGGTCGAAAGTCTGGACCCAAAAACCAATCATGATCTAGTAATCGCCGAATGCCGTTTGCCAGTGGCGCATCCAGAAGGCGTCAGAATTTCCAGAATTTTGTCGCCGCCTACATTTTATAAACGACGAGCTGTACATGTTTTTCTCCTGCTTTTGGGCGTTAATACATGTTGTGAACCTTTGGTAGTTGTTTTGACGGGAGCGCTAGCTTGCAAGGTTCAGACCGAGAGCTAAGCTGAGAAAATACCGTTAATACGCTACCCGAAACCTAACTTAGTAGAGCCTTCGGTCTGAACTGCTGTAGACCGTTGGCCTCAGAATGCAGACGCTGTAGACATTTTGTGAGCCTACCCATTCCCACATAGGATGGAGGTGAATAAGAAATGACCCCAGGTTAATCCTTTCCTTGTCGTTTTGATTTATCTTTCCTAGGTTTCTGGTAATTGGGTGTATCTGTTTTGTGATCTCCCACGGGCTTGCAGACGAGTTTGTCACGTACAGTACTTTCCAGAGTGTTTTTATAGTTGCAACATATTTCATCACAGTCTTATATATCTTGACCATTTCAAAAGTTAACTGGCGTGCTTTCGAATTCAGCTTTTCTTACCTCCAAAATGATAACACTGTGCTGTGTCTTTCCTCGTTCAAGCTATTCCAACGTCTCAAAGCAAGCCAAACAGAATCCGGCAGTTGGCATCCACGATCCGTCGGTCTTGCGATTTTCTCTCGATGTTTGCAAACATCTGGCCCGGCGCTACTGATGAAGCCGAGTGGGTCCACCACGGACACCTGCTTGGACATTGTTCTCCAGCTGCTGGAACAAGGATGCCGTTTGAATCGGTCACCTGGCGCATCGGCGACAGATAAGTCACCTGTGGGTACGGATCCGTTGACTATGGCAAGCGAAGCTGAGCTTCGCCTTCGAGGACTGTTATTACTTACTCGGTTGACCGATAATGGTCCTATCCGGGTAAGTGGACAGCTTATGCTTTTTCGCTGGGTTTTTACTCCTTCCGTCTTCGATACCTCTGAGACAAATAGGTGCAATTCTCAATACTTTCAAGCATTTTAGGTGACATCAAGCGAACAGATCAAAGTGAGTTCTCCAACCTTTCCACGAATCTTATATGTTTTATCATGACGCTGTTACAGGGTCATGGCAGGATAGTTCATAAAAAGACGAGAACTTCTGACAAAAATCGTCCGTTTCGGATGCTGTCAGTCAAGACATGTCAGGGCGTCTGGTTGTGCCCGAAAAAGGTCCGTTCATATTTATTGGACTCTGACTACTCACGTGCGTGACAGTAGCTTGCACAGTTTGAAGTTCTTCCGTGAACCCTTTCAGACTAATGCCCGCCGCACCCAGCGAGAGGACTATGGTGTCGCCCATGTTTTTCACAAATGCTCCACTCCTGGTTGTAAGCTTGATTGATTTTGGTCTACAGGTGAAAATTATCACTAGAACTCGGTCCAGGAAATTCGAAACTACTAGTTTGAGCGGTTAGTTTAATAACACTCAAACAGTGACTAATGGCGACAACATAATCATGGGATCACCCCACGGTCCCGTCACGTCAAGGAAAATTACGATACTGTTTTCTGGCCCTTAGGCTTCACGGCTTTTGTAAACGATCTGACCGACGCCTATCCACTGCTGTTTGAGGGAACCTACCACCTCAGTTTTGTACGCTCGTTGTGCTAGTGTACTCTGTTGGATCTTGACTACAGGTGATCCAATCCAACATCTTCATAAAACGGAACAGGGCCAGCTCTTAATGATGCGAATGATGTGAGACACTAGGTTCTGCTAAATTATCTTACCTCCTATCCAGCCGTGGGAACGAGTGGCAGTGTTTAGTATTCCAATGTGCGGGTGTACCTGCCAGTCTTGGAGGTTGTTGACCAGATGTCTGTTGATCTGTTCACTGAGCTTGGTAATTGGCTCACAAGCACTTGAAAGGCAACTGCCAAGGTTAGAAAACATATCAACATCCACCTTCTCAAAAACTTGTAAACGCACCCGTGCTACTGATGTTTCAATATGTTTTATCAAAGTGTTAGTAACTTGTATGTTGTGATTATTATTATATATATTATATATATATAATCATATATTATTATTATTATCATGAGTAAGCCTCCAGTCAGGGTGTAAGCGTGTCGTATTCAATGAAGCGGTATTCTTGTCAGTGTCAGTCTGAGGTGCGTTGGAAAAAGGCATAGAGCGGCGAGATTTCTCAACTGAGATGAGGTGGAAAAGGGATGGCGGATTTAAACAGCTCCATATTCAGGTTTTTTTATTTTTTTATTTTTATTTTGTATGCAATATAAGTTGCCCGATTCCAGGTCTAGGGTTCTGTTTAACAATTTTTTACCCCACTGCAAATGTGATCTGAGTTTGGCTTATGAATAATTTAAGCCGAAACTGGTACAGTTGTGTTAAGCTGTTTCGATTTCTTCTTGGAAGTAAAAATTTGACACGCTGGAGATTTCAGTTTACCAAATCTATGTTGATGCTAGAAGTGGCATTCTGTGACTGTCAACTGACTTCTCAGGCCCTGGGTGTGGCTCAAAAGTAACGCTGCCATCTGTCTGCCCTTGTCGTAAATCTAACGATTACTCGTCCCTTCAAGCTCCCGAGATTTCATTGGCATAGGCCGTAAGTGCTGTTAACCATCTGGTCTTATTGTTTGGTTGAGTGGTGTTCGGATATTTAGCCAAGTAAGTGAAGAGTCTGAAACGGTTGTTACTGGTCGCCGCTTAAAAAAGAACACCTCTGGCCTAAAGGCAGTCAACTCTTTCTTGAGACAAGCACTATATCTAGTTTTAAGTGAAGTTTCCATAATTCCTCACCGTTTTAACTGTCAGCCTGCAGTGTGCAAAATGCATGTTCTCATTAGTATCACCCATATTCTGATAGTCACACCATTGAGAAACAAGAAGCAGCTTGGTTCACCCTCCACGCACAATTTTCGAGAGCGATCGCTAAAAGGTACTTCTTCGAACTATCAACAATCATCCGATTCTCCTAATTTGGAACAAATACGGTCCAGTGTAGCCAGTTATCACGTTTTATGGTGATTGTTGGTGAGATTGTGACGAAATTAATCCGACTACATACATCGGGCTAAAACTCAACTAGAAAAAAGCCTTTCAATTGATCTATGGTTGACCACATTCTACCTATACCCGATGATCCAATTTCAACTGCTTCATTCCTATCAGGTTTGTCAGTTGTGAATAACCCCTGTCGAAAAGTTTTCAGCGACCTTGTGAGTAGCGCGTTACGCCTAGGCAATCCCTCTGACCACTTATAGACGGCCGAGTTTTCAGCCAATCTTGTCGAACTGAGTAAATCCACCACACCAATCCACACAACTGTGCGTAAAAAAAGCTGCCCAGTTTACTGGGTATTCTCGGAGGTACTGCATTGCTGCGATGTAACTGCACGAAGCTCTCCTGGTTGGTCGTTCGGAAATCCTGGACTATATGATGTTCTAGAAACAATCACCCATAATTACGAGTAGGTCATGGATCGCGTCATCAGCATCACATCACCTCAGTATTTAGAGACCCCTGTTAATTAAACCTTTGGAATGCTGTGTGTCAAGTATTCAGCACTGTCACACTGAACCTGCGCTGATCAGAAATTCTTTTTTCGGCTTTCCCAGAAGGTGCTCGCATCACCAACCCACTTGAATCGTTGTCTCACCCAACTTGTCCTGCCGGCATGTGTTTGGAGAGCTGGTCGAACAGCAGAAGCAATGCGCAAGGCAGCTGTGACCTGCCTCGTCGCTCTGCTCGCTGCAGCCACAAGCACCTACGATGTTGAGGAAACCGCGACGGACAGCCGGACAGCGGAAGAAGTCCGCTTGGATTTGTGGCTTGCTAACCACATAGAATCGGTGAAACGGTTGCTGGGTCCAAAAGCTCTCCAAATAGACAGAACTCCTTCGAAAGGTACGTTAACTAAGTCACATAGCATTTTACCGGAACGAAACAGTTGTAAAACCTTTCAGTTCAACTGCTCAACATCCTCATTCTCCCTTTCTATAGATGAGCTGTATGAAAATTGTTGTAAAAAACGTCCATGTTGTAAAGTATCTCAATGGAGGTCCTTCCAAACAAAGGAAATCTCTATACTGCACAACTGTATTCCTTAGCAGGCACGGAAGGTCGCTTTATCCAGGAAAGGCACCACACCTTTAATTGTAGTGGCCTAAATTAGGTAAATAACTGTAAGCAAAAATGTTGTCTATTGCCGTGGGTGGATGGGTGACAGTCGCTTATAAAATGTCTCAGTTCCGTAGGGTCGGAGACGTGCAATCTGTTTCGATATTAAGAAGTAAACGCGTTGACTAGACCGAAAACGTTCCCCGCTAAATAAGATGACAGAAACGCTTTAACCGAAAGCTTGATTTTTCCGGACAGCGGTCAGCTAATTCTTCCTGGGACTAAAAGTTCTGATGCGATTTTTTGAACAAGATTCTTAGCTCAACATGCTGATGTGGTCCCAACGCACCACACTTTGGAAGCTGTTGTTCACTGCTTTGCAACTGATGCGAGGCTGTCCAATCACAAGGGTCTTATCAAAGTCAACTTGGATCAAATAAACCTTGTTATCTGCTCAGCAAACCAAAACTGCCTACAGTGAGCATGGGAGAGACAATGAAACGACCATTGTCAGGCGGGCGTCGTCTGATACCCACACGTAACGGCATTAGACCCTACCGGTTTGTTTGCACTCACTAAATAACTACGATCCATCGGTCCATTGCAGGAAGCGACTTTGCACGCGACCCGCGCCCTGCATGATTTACGGTTATCAAGGTTGTGATATGGGAAGTTGAAACACACATGGAAAGGCCGAAAACACACCTGGGGAAGGACTCCCTGCTCACTGCACAAGTACTCTACCTACTTAGCGGCCCAGGAGATTCGATGTCCATGAAACTTGCGCAAGTGAACTTCACATTGGACCCTTCCGCCCAACTCATGTCCAATGTACTTAGACTTCGCATTTCAAAATCTACCAAATCCCTTTCTAATTTCTTTTTGGGCTGTGTCTGGGTGGCATTTGGACTCGGAGCTTTGGTAAACTGAAAAGCTACTACAACTGGCCACCGCTATCCTCCACTTCCCCTCTTCTATGAGCTCGTTCTGCCTCAACCCGTGTTGTGTTGATGATCTCGGTTTCAAACTAAACGCAAGGCTTCCACAACTACTCTCATTTGACACAAGACTCGGCTGAATCCAGCTAAATCTCTCGTTTTTGATGGTCAGCTTCAGATTCGTGTGCAGATGATAGTATTTGTCTAAATCTGTCCAATTTGGGTTCAAGTAGAACATAAATTTGATGGAAACTCGGGGACTGAGCCTACCTGATGAGTCGGAAGGAAGGCAAAACCGGTCGTCGGCTGTCGAGGAACTTTCAGTAATCTTATGTGTAGTGTGTTACGCCTAGACAATAAACGCAAGATTGTTCTCCCCCCTCCAATTCTTTCCTGAACTACAGGTGAAGGCATCAAACCTGTTCGAATAAGCAGTCTATCAGGTCTCTCCGCACAAGTTCTATCTCTGCTGCTAACACGATTAGGCGGTTTGCTCGAGGACGACTTGGAAGCAACCAGAAAGATGGCTTGTTTAAACTTAACTATACTATTCAATGGTTTATTGCTACCACCCACCTCGGATATGGTCCGTGGAGATGATATTCCCAGCTTTCTGTCTTCACCATCTTGGTTGTCTCCCGTAACGGCTACACAGGACCAAGACGACCATCAGCAACCGGCCAGTTTGTGTCCACTTCCAAACTCCTTTGGGGATCAAGTTTACCGCTTCTACCCCAACCTTGTCAGACGCCTGAATGATGCGAAGGATCCGGTATGTGCCTCTTTGTTGACCATTCCCTATTATTTTCATTCCCATCGGTCAGTTGGTGCTTTACATACACACCTTTTCACAAGCTAATTGCCGAAACATTCCGGAATTCGTAGCCTCAACATGTAACCGGTACAGAAGGAAACTATGTGTTCCAGTCACTTGCTCCAGTCTAGGTCTTCGAGTCACTCGTTCTTCTCTCTTTATGAGCCCCTCAAAACGCGTCTACGTGTGTGTAGTGTGTAGTTGATACTTGGATCAGCCAGGTGCTTGCATCAGGACTTCCGGATTTTCTGGGTCTTTGTCTTCAGGCTGACCTACTCGATAGGGATTGGATCAGATTAGCGTTTTTCTTTATGTGCTTAGGTGGCGAGGAATCCGCACCTGCTGAGCACCGTGGTTGACGGGATCATGGGTTGATCGTAAACGAGTTCAGTTCCTGCCCGGATTTTTTGCAAGCAATACCTACAACTAGCCAAAATCCTCCGACAGCCTTCCTGAGTCCGTGGTGCTACCTGACCAGGAAGTCGGCACATGCGAGTCAATAAGTGGATACAACCTCCCTAGGTGCGAGTTACTCACACTGCTTATCAGCCACTCGTCGCCGGACTGCTCAGTCTTTAGCTGCTAACCTGGAGTTTGCGAGTTCAAATCTCTCTGAAGATTTGTGATGTGTGCACTCCTAATTGTTTCCAAGTTGGCGTGAAACGGCTTTTCAGTATAGATTGGTTTCCTTTAAAGGACAAAATCTCCACTGAAAACAACCACTGAGTCTAAGTTCGAGGCGTCGGGCAAGCCAATCACGTCGCGCAACGTCAACACGTTCGCCTGCTCAGATGTGATTATTCAGGTGCATCCAGTGTGCGTTGGCGGAGTGTTGGTAACACGCCGGCTTTGCATTTCAGATGCCTGTATGGTCTAGGGTGCTTACTGTTGATTGGCTCTAATGAGAGCCAAGCTTGAATCCAGTGCTCCTCCTCCCTTGTTTAGGCTAACCATAATTGTGCCAGAACAGGAGAACGTTTCAAACGAGAGTGACGTGAATGCAACTTGTTCACTAAACTATGTTTGTACACCGTCCACCGCATTCAACAGCAATCAGGCCTGATCCGCTGAGGTAGTATGACTTAATTCCAAAGGTTGCCTGCGTCCAGACTAAATGGAACCTGGTTTCTCTGCTTTTATGCTACGTACTGTTTTGAGCCACTATTTTGCTTGGGAAATTCGTCGAATTTTCTTTGTCAGGTCAGAATGCTGGTCACGGAAACACTAAATGCTTGGCTTCGGCTTGTTCACGAAATGTTGGTATGTGATTCCAATCCAGTCCAGCCGGAACCCTCCAAGCGGCGCACATTAAACCCGGTACATTCAGCGATTGTCCAGGATTTTCTAGCCGGAGTTATGCCTCATTTGGATGATGCTAGCGAACCGGTTAGAGCTGCGGTGGCTCGAGTACTTAGTCGTCTGGGTCAGATCGCACCAGACCTTACACGAGATGCTCTAGTCTCCGCTCGTGAACGTCACCGTGCCTCAGAACTGTGCCACCAACTGGTGGAGTCTATCCACCTGTCCGATTGATGACCGCCCACCTTCAGTCCGGTGTCCCCCTTCAGTAAGAACTTCGCAGTTCGTCCCTTTGTTGGGCACCCCACACTTTAGGTTGTGACCGGTTATCCTCCGCAAATATTTTGTCTTCTCAATAAATCTGTTCACTTCCACCTGTGTTCCTGTTCTATTGCGAAATCTTTCATTGAAAAGGAGGGATTCAAATAGCCTTTGCGTCCATATTACTGTATTTTTGTGTCAATGATAGCACCAAGAACTGTCCATGTTCTTTTTGTGGGGTGAGACCCCTTTGTCGTGATGTCGTCATTGAAGTCAGGAGACCCGGTTGCCTAGCGACAATCCACCAGTCCTTGATCGTACTCCTGTAGTTCATGTGTAACCCCTTCCACACCACTACTGGGTGAGTCAGGTTTGGTCTTTGCGGTAGATTGCTTTTCTTGGCGACCTAAACAGTTATCCTTCCTCAGATTTACAAATTTAGGAAATGATTACTCAAGAAACTCGTTATAAGTGACATGGTTGTTACTGGTGCTTGATCAGATGGTCGTTGGCCGGTTAATGAGGTTTGGCAATTAGCTTACCATCCGAGGAGAGATCATCAGTGCCAACAACTCCGGGGGTTGTACGCGCAAAACAGCTCGAGAGTGTGAGACTTGTCTACAGACGGGCTTTCACACATCAACAACTCCACTTCGTTCACAAATACCTGTATTCTTCCAGTTGACCACCGTTGAATCACCCAAAATCTCGAGCTGCTGCCGGATATTATGCTAGGCTAATGGTTAGACTAACGATTACAGATGCGCACAATCGTGTGGTGAAATGCGATAGGATGGTCAGTGAACAACGGGATACTTAAACTTCTACAATAACTCAACATTTCTATGAAACGAAGATTCAGCTCCACCGCTGAAAACAAGGTTTGTCTTGGAAACCGCTGAAAGTGAAACATTAACAAAGACACTTGGATAAAGAATTTCTCCAACGGCCAACTCTCAGAAGCGGAACAGAACGTTCTAATTGAGGGACTGAATTCCATTGGTGCCACGAACCTGGAGTACCTAAACAACCTAGATGCAGCAATAAAATCCACTGAACTTGATGTGGACTCTCGGCAATAACTCCGCCAAACACGCGCTCTAGCCACTATGGGACTCACTCAACTGTGCACTGATGATGTCTCATCGATTGGTGACGAAATGTTTGCAAGCTAATGGTCAAGCTCTGCGAATCGATCAACAGCCCCCCGAACTACTAATATTCCGACACATTGCCAACATGAGTTGTTACTCAAAAACTCAAAGCAGCTCATTAGTGTATCCAATCACCAGCTCTGGTTTCTGATTGATCGGTTTCTGATGCGTTCAAGCTTCTATCCGGAAGACTGGAAGCTCGGGTCTCCCAGGCGACTCCACTAGATGGTGAATAAAACAACTCTTCGGTGATTTTTGACTTCTCAGCCTAGACTGTCTCTACGTAATCGGTCGAAATCCACCGTTGAAATTTGGCGACCCACAAAATGCTCACTTTGCTGGCGTCATCCTCTGTTATGCCACCGCATTGTATTGTTTGTCTCGATTATGAGCAGTGGAGTACCCTTTCAGTCGAATTTGTGTGAACTTTAGAGAACATATATGTAGTGACCTGATAATTCAATACAACTCTTGATATCAATGGAAACGCTGGGCAGCTCACTATCGGTTTCGCCTTTCTTTGGACTCGTCAAGTAGTCCTAGTCCCCGAAGTTTCATCAAGATTGTTTCTTACTTGAATACCAAAGTGTCCCTGCGTTATGATAAACACTCATTTGCTAACTACTGGGGTGTTGGTGTGAGACTTGGTTGAAATTCACGTGGGAATAAAAAAACTCGAATATTTTCGAAGCCCTGCGACGATATTTACAGCTTCCTTAGAACAAACCGCGTTTTTAATGCCAACCATTGAATTCAGTATCAGTTCGTTTGAGCTAGTGATAAAGTGGTCGGCCTATTCTGTAGAAATTTTCGGAGGTTTTATTTCTTTGTGACCGAAAGCTTTGGTACGATGTTCCGGTACTATCACTGACCTCATAACAACGAACGTTTAGGAGAATTTCAAAATTTTCTGGAGACTTATTACACTACTCACAAGGCTGCTGAAAATTCTTCGACAGGCCTTGGGGCTCATCAGGTAGGCGCTTAAAAACATCATAAACGAGGGATTCAGCTGGGTTCCAGGTGAGTCTCGCATAACCAGATTTGTTTGCAAATGAGTGTATTTCGCTACTTTCTGGAGACTTGTAATGAGCGATCCCCCAGCTTCGAGCCCTGCTGCATAAATTGTCGTGTTTGAAACCGACATCTTTCCTAACACGACAGAGAAACTGGCTTGATGCCGCGATTAAAGTGCGGTCATGCGGCTTGACAGAATATGCCCCCTGCACACCTGTGAAACTGAAGCTCGGGGTTCACAGGGACATCAGTTATCTTCCAGAAAATTCTCCACTCTGACCCAGCTGGGGGTACAAAAAGCATTGATTCGAAGTAAGAAGAAAGTGCATTTCCCTGTAGGATTCGGAGTGGGCAATGCGTACAGTGTGTAAATCATCGACTATGGAGGGCGGTACGACATATCTTGCCTGAAGTGTGTCTGGTCAGAACAGAGAGAATATCACCACTACTCACGGTGATGATTCCGCCTATTTTATCCAACTTAAAATGCATTCGCAAGTACGAATGTGTGTGCGGAAGCAGATATGTGGATAGAACAGAGAGCCGCCTACCGATCCGCATCTCGGGACACTTGTCCAGTTTGTTTTCAAAACCGAAAACCTACTTGCGCAAAGTACCTTATTGATACACCAAACTCACTGGTACACAAAACTCATACTTGTTTTTCGTCAAACAAGCGTCATTCTTTCACTGGATGGGAGCTGTGACGAAAAAGCAATCCTTTGTATCCAGAAAGATCTGGTTTTGAGTTTGGCCTCACCGTGGTCCTTGCTGCTTGTCCGTGTCTCTCCACTCATTTGGCGCAGGTTCACACCTTTTACTCAGTTCGCAGACATTCCATCCATTGTCACTTGGTTCGACCATATGCTACGCATGCCGAGACGAGTGCCTCCTTCGGATTGGCGCAAACTGCGAGGTGGACGTGTGACTTGGCAGAAGAGTGGGGGAGAGATAACAAAGAATTAAGGTGTTGATGCGGTCCGCTTTCTCGGATGGGGTCCCCAAGGACCTCACTGCTGTTGGCTAGAGACAGTGCAAGAAATGTCGGCTGATCGATATCAGTGGAGCTTGGGCTTTCAGATTGTACTAGTGAGTGCTTGGAGGTGTAGGCACCTCACAGTGCTTGCGATTGGCCAGCACCAGGTCCTCCGTCATCCACTCATTTCACTTTAGGGCTTTAAAAGTAATTAGATAAACTTTACGGTTGTACGGCGCTGAAGTAACAATGTCAACATTGATGTTGCTGTCTCCCATGAGGAGGCCGTTGTTACGTATCCTCAATGTCGACTTCATACCTCTGTATCCACTTCCTTGCTCCTCGGCTGGTTTCTTCGTCGTCTGTTCCATCTTTAATGTGGTAACAGAAGACTGTCGAATTGCGAGATTAAATGGGTTTGGATAATTATGTCAAAACGTCGTTTTTATAGGTACTTGCTCCAAATAATTTTGTGTGAACACGAATTGTGAATTCAAACTAACCTGATTACTGGTGGAAAACACCACGTTAAGTGCAGTGTGCTGTAACTCAAAGTTACGATCATCATGAGTGACCTTGGGATTACTTTGATCTTGGTCACGGTCACCCACGTTGTGGTATAAAAATCTGCTTTTAGAGATGTGTTTTTCCCCACCAATAATCAAACTAAATGAATGACACTCGAGCTGCACGATCTATTCGACTTCATTCTTACTGAGTACGGTTTGCTTCTAAAACAGGCTTGTCAAATTCAATTTCACAAACAGAACAAATTGATGGCCAGTGGAGGAAATTAACGAAAAACAAGCGCAGTTTCCTTGACCGCTTTATCCATGGGAAACAAAGGAAGATACCTGTCTAATGTTTACTACCATCCAAGGTAGTATGGTGGACGCTTGCAGTGCAAGCGGAAGTGAATGAACCATATGACACTTCCTGATGTCAAAAGGTATGTAATCCTGGGAAGCTTTCTTCAGACTCGAGCCCTCACTGTTCAACACAGACGACTACCCGAAACCTAACTGAGCTGGATTATTTAAAACCTCTATTATCAGCCAACACTTTACTTTCGTTGATACCAGTGTAGCGGTGTATACTACTCATGAAACATGCGAGTAGTGTCTGGCCAAAGCGCCATCCGCGGATGAAGGTTGGAAATGAATTACGGAACTGATTTGCAGTGTTTGTTCATTAGCATTTAAAATTCAAAGAACGTCCGGGAAATTTGAAGAGGAGATTTGAGAATGTTCAGTTTTCAAAAAATGTGCAAATGAGATTGTTACTTTCATATCTAATAACATGTGATCGCTTAGTTCTGGTTGATCAACGGGCGGCACCGAGCTCTTCCTTTCAACAGAGGTTCACCGACTTTCAAGGTCGGTGTATATATCTGCGGTTTACTCCAGTAACTTCAAAAACCAACTCGACACAAACTTTCATTTCGTATTTGGTTGGGATGAATCGGATGTGGCTTCTGAACTCAGAGAGTCGCTGCCTCCAATGTTCTTGGGGCAAAGTCTCGTACCCTGTAAAAACCTTCCGAATACTGATCGTACACAATGAACACTGCTACATCGTCAAACAGCCTTAACTTAGGGAGATTCACTAGATCGTGGTGGATAACCGCTTCCATGCATCCAAACACAAAGGAATAAAATTTCCGGCCAAATACGTGCGAAGAGGCTGAGCCAACCAAACCACTCGGTTGATTTGAGTGCAATGCAGGAAATGAAAATAGAGCATGAAAACAGAGAAACTGGAGCCCTGAACCATATCTTATCTATCTGTTGAAAGAACTGATACCACAGAGAAACTATTAGGAAATAATTCACTTAGGACCCATGATGTTAACCGCAGCAATGTTCACGAAACCTCTGTCTCCCACCTAGCCAATCACGTCAAAAGATAACAATCCTCACATGCAATATAAACGCCTGCAGGCGTAGAAGAAGTACCCACCCAGATGCGCACTGATGATGTCTCTTCGTATGGTGCCGAACTTGTTCAAGTCAGTTGCTAAGCTCGGTGAGCAGATCAACAGCCACCTGACCAACAACCAGCAATGTTGAAAATCCGATTGCTTGGTTCCACATTGTGAGCGCACTTTATTCTTGTCTTCTGGACTGCACAGGCTCTCACACTCATCAGTGCACTATATTAAAAACAAATGGACAGGTAGGTTATCCAATTCAGGTCGTTGTGTAAAGACAAATCGACGAGCAGGCTTCTGAGCATGTGAGCGAGCCCCTGCGGCAGTCCATTTTCCACCAGATCAGTGGATTGAGGCCTGATTAAGCGGTTTCCCATTGTATGCAGATTTTGATGCGGACCAGTATCGGTATTGTATGAATGCAATTACTCACGTACATCGAACCACCCGGTACAGATTCCACTGTTCAGAAGAAAATTCTAATAGTGTGAGATATTGGAAGCATGACGGCCACTCGAATGATTCTTTTTCAACAGTCCTCTCATTTATCCAACCATCGCTTCAATCTTCGGAACTGGAATGACATCCGAACATACATGCTGATCACAATGAGGTACGACAACTTTGTCCAGCATCGATTCGCTTCATCGCAATATTTTTGCGGAGGCCGTACCACTGGTTTAATACGGAGTTTCGCGCATTACGCGTATCTTTGGCGGCTGCATTAGCCATCATTTTCGAGGTTGAGATGTAGGTAGTATTAGGTGTCTGACTTGTTCAACGTAGCCACCGTCACCAGTGCATCGTTGTGCGGGCAACATCAGAGACCCCTGAATATGACTGGTCGTTCGGATAGTTGATTCTGTTTGTAAGTTTGCCGGGTCGACCTCTGGTCGACGTTCAGATGAACTTTGAGTGTAACTTCTTGGATTCGTACCCCGTACACTTCTATCCATCTACTGTTCACGCCTGATCCCGTCCTGATCCTTTCCTCTGATGGTCACTTACGGTTAAGTAGGTGATCAACACGAACCATCTCCACTACACCAAGTGGATCTGCCCCGAAAATGTCTTATAAAGTTTACCAAAACTGTTTTCTGTACCAAATTCGATGGTCAGTAGAAATCCCTAGTATAAGAACCAGCAAAGTACGCACTTCTCTCAAGAGCAGCTACTCCTGTTGAGTATGGCACAATGATGACCGTTTTCGCATTTACTGACATAACATGCTTACTTTTGACAGCTTCCGTTCAATTAGGATTTGAAGCAACGTAGTTAGATTATAGATAATTGAACACATTCGAGGGCACATGCCTAGCGAATCAATCGATCAACAGGACTAACTTTCACCCAGTCAATTTTCCCCCTTAAAATTCGCTCCAAAGACTAGGTTAACTACTGTAGTACACTCAAGTCTGTGATAATTTGCATCCCAAAGGCCAAGCAAGAACTGCGACACAATGACTTACATCACTTCAGTAGCTTTTTAAGTAGTGTGGGTGAACTTGAAATTTCACGGCGGGATGTAACAACAGAAATTCCCAACTACGTTGGTTCAATTTGATCTGAAAGCTCAGTTTCGTGCTGGGGAGTGCGGTTGTCAGTCTGAATTAGGCTGTTGAAAACAAGCCGTATAATTAAGAAAAAACTATCTGAGAGCGATTCGGCTGATAAACTGTCGACTAATTGATGCTCAAGCAAACCCAACCATAGAAAAAATATTACGAATTCACAATGTATCAGACGGGGCTTCCGCAGAAACGGAGTAGCAGAATAAACTATTCATCCGGTTGGTGATAAGCGTCAATACAGAACATTTTATCCGATCTATCCGGGATGAACGAGTCAATAAGTAGGTTTGTCGTCTCGATATGCTAATTATAAGAGGGGAAAGCATTTTTGGGTATTTTCCACAGACATAATCGCAAGAACCGTCCATCCTTCCTTCACTAGTTTGCCTCTTTATTGCTGGATTGCTTTTGAAGTGAGTTTCTGACGATTAAGAATTTTATGCATCTAGTAATGTTAATGTGCATTTTCCCATCAAACGGGAAGTGAAGCATAAATGACCGCAGTTTTCTATCGTCAGCAGTTAAGATATGTTCACGCAAAGTCATGCCACGTCTACTGTCCGATAGGCTTCCCCTTCTAGCAACTTCACTCGGGTAGATTCGGCTAGTGTTTGAACTGCGGTTCCTTTCCTCGTATCTTCAGCAAGATCACGAGCGTGCTTCACATTTACCACAGCACACAACATGATTAACTTCCGGAGTATTATACCACAATCGTTTCCTCAGACATATCATCGACCAGTCTGTGTCGATCAGTTACCGGTGAAATCCTTGCGAACACTCAACTTTTGATTCATTTGGAATGTTGAAGTGCTCGCGTGGTTACGGTACAAAATTACTGAACACAGTGTCCGTGGTTCGAACCCAACCCCAACCTCTCGACTGCTCCTGTCTAGGCTTGAGTAAACCTAGCAGTATCTCAGCCCTCTCAAGTGGCATGGCAGCTGAGCTTTACAACTGAATGGTTCATTGGTGTGATGTCATGGCAATTTTGGAAGTGAGAGTTTGTCCTGTCAGCGGATCCAATCTATGCTTAAGTGCCAGAAGGCACTGTACAACTGTCTCCTCCCAATTGGAAATCATCAGCAGTGTGCACCTCACAAAACTCGGATAGTTTCGAATCCGAAACCTTCCGGTCAGTGGCAGAGTACTTGACCATTTGGTAACGAGCGGCTCATTGGCAGCGTGAGTAGCTCTCATACAGACTAGACATGGCTCCACTCATCCTCCAATCACGGTCACTTATTGACTAACCCCTTGGGTGACAACTTCTCAGCAGGAAGTTTCACTCATCTTGTGGAAATATTTTTCCCCTGAGCTACTTATTGAGTGATGGTGACGTGAGAATCTAGGGTATTTTCAATAGGGATTTCGTCCTGTCAGTGAAGCCAGTATATAATGAAGGGCCGATAAGCTCTCAGCTCCTCTTGAACTTTCGTGAAATGTGAATTGCTGATGATTCCCAACAAGGATGAAACATCTGTACTTTTCACTACAGACTGGCTCCAAAGGCGGCAAGAAATCTCCATTTTTAATTTTTGTTCCCTTCCTACTTTTGGATAAATATTACGGCCAACCTTTCTTGTGGCACGAATATGCTTAACATAGTCGGTTAGCAAGTGCACATTGGATTTAACTAAGACTTAGTTTGGGAGGGTGTAATAACGGTCAGATCTTTCCAAGCTAGCGTTTTGGGCAGAACCACCAAGGGTTCACAAGGTGTATCAAACACCCAAAGCCAGGTCAAAACAAGTGTGTTGCGCGTCGTATTTAAAGTGGGGCGACAACATTATGTAAATTCGGACACCTGGACTCAGCATTGAGCTTGGATCACGATTGGCTGTTGAGCTCACACTTTTGGCCAATCAGAGCTCGCCTTGATGCTGGACCGGTGAGCGGCCCTATTCTCCGTCCAATCGACTGCGGGTTAGGCTTCTTGGGCGTTGCACACCTAGCTGCGAGCGGTAAAGCGGTCCTGGTGCGGGATTTCGCCGGACAGACGGTCAACGCGAGACCCGCAAAAATACCAAAAAATAGCAAACTGTGTAAATTAACTCTATTAAGCAGCCCAAAAGTTTGTTGCTTCTTTCTGGCGACAGGACGGCTTCTTTAAACTGGTCGAAAAGCTGTTCATCACCAGAGGATCACATGCCAGTCATTAGGGCTTACTTTTTTTTCAGAAGCTGACTTGGGAGGTTGGAACATTACAGGGATCGTTGTGGTAAAGCACTCTTTCAAAGTGTCCTATACATCGGTGGTAAAACAGCCACTCACACTAATGTAACAGAACTCTGAAAAGACACTCTACACTGATTTCGTGTGTTCGTCATAAGAGGTATTGCTGAATGTGTCACTAGCCGAAATAAACCTAATCCTGACTGGTCATTTACTCAATTGACCTGCAGAAGCTCTTGGATGGGAAAGAATGACTGCCCAACGACACATTTGCAGACTTTTGACAAAACATATACAAAGTTGACGTCTTTACCGGTTCCACACTTTTTCCAACGAATAAGTGATTTCTCTATTTCATGTTGATCACTTTTCAAAAGCATCGAAATGATCTGACATATGAAAGATTAATCGAACACAATAATTTCAGGAAAGCCTGGTTGCACAAACACTTGGAAAACCAAACACACCCTATGCGGTCTGCCTGGATCAGCTCCGCGAATGGCTGAACAGCGCCCAAAAATGGTCAGGTCGAAAAAGTGTTCACCGATGTCACCAGCTGTGGGGTTCATGTCTATGTGAAAGCAGCCATGAGCAATCCGTGGACCTGTGCGAGTGGTTTGGAGAATTTATTTAGATTCAGTTAGTTTCACATGTTTAGGCTGGATCAAGCCACAGTTTGAAGC
The DNA here is from genome assembly GCA_004794785.1 of Opisthorchis felineus. Lineage (NCBI taxonomy): Eukaryota > Metazoa > Platyhelminthes > Trematoda > Opisthorchiida > Opisthorchiidae > Opisthorchis > Opisthorchis felineus. Next base: position 108,782 of record SJOL01009318.1, on the reverse strand, counting down.
TCAGAGACCACAACTGCCTGGATTGCGATAAGTGATCCACCGTTTAATTTTATCATATGTACTCTCGTGTACTCTCGGGGTATCCGTTGGGGGTGTGGGGAGATGATAGGTCATTTTACAAAACAGCCTTGCTCATTTATCGACCTGAGTGTATTTTAGTGTTGGTTTGCTAACCCGGAGCTGATGCATACAGCATCGGCTTAGACGTGGTCAGTGTGAATGAAGGTCAGCAAGATTATGACAAAAATAACAACTCAGTTTTTGCATCAGTAGTCAGGGTGATCGCTCAATGTAGGGATGATCCAAAAGTGAGGCAAGTAAAATCTAAGCACTCAGTTTTGTGTTCAATGTTTCGATTTTTACCGATAGGATGGGATTATTCCGTTCCATAAAAAGCGTCACCCAGAAGGCAAATGGTCTAGAAGGGTTCACTTACCCTGAAGCGACTCGGAGCTCTGTGTCTCCTTCTGTGAATACATGGTCAGAACGTCGTAGCTCTTAGTGATAACCAAATATTGCTGTCGATGCAGAGTAAGATGACAGATACGAGATGGACTAGGTAACTCCCAGTAAGGCGAGCATAGCAATATGACCCCTGAATCAGTGCATGTAAACACAGAGCTCTATATCTGATACAGCGCACCTCTGAGCTCAGTTCCGTTTCCAAGATTTAAATCAACCCGAACAAATGAACGAGTGAGTCGAAAAATTGTGCCTGTATTATTAAACAAGTGAATGTGCAGAAAGCATATTTTTTACAGGTTCTCAGTAAATAACTGGTTTGTCCATTTCATTCACCATAATTACAGGGTGATGTTGACACTTTTGGTGTTTTTTTTATAAAGTTTATCCGTCCACATTTCATTGTCCAAAGTAAGTCTCACCAGTGGGGGCACACAGTGTATCAAAGAGTGATGTAAATTCTAAGATTTTAAACCCAATGGTATGTACAGGACAGGTCTAGATGACTACGGTAGAAGAAGTATGATGCGAAAACCTTAGAAACAATGTGAAACGTGTAGACCAATTCCACCAGTCACTCCAATTGCCAAGTGCATCTTTTTGACGGCAAAGAGCAAGGCTGAAGCCTAGAACCACGCAGAACCATGCCTCTGACCTCAGACCAACCTCCTCAGGCTTTCAACAGAAACCTGGGGATAATAGTTGGGCCACTATGTCAGTCGTCAAAATTTTTATCAGCTATATCATGCTGAATTGTTGCTTAGCATGTGGATTGTCTTTTATGGTTATGAGGTGCGGTATGTCTATGTAGCGTGTGACGGCTGAGTGCGCCATGTTTAATTGTTCGGCAAGTTGGCTGGTTAAGGAATTTCCGTAGTGATTGTGAGTACCCGAACAACCGGTAAATCAGCAAAAGTACTCAGCCGCAGGTTATCATAGCTAGGCCAAATGTTACGATGGTTACGCTAATCCATTTGTTAGATTTCCATGTCCGGACATCGCCAGTTTCCGAAATCACTCTGTAAACCACATAGCCTGGCCAATCAATCGAATGGCGTAACCGTCATTAGCCTCTTTTGGTAGTGTTTCACATGCTCCAGAAACCAAATTTCTGGGGAAATACCGGGAGAAGGTGAGGTGACACGTCCTCAACCTAGTTAGTTCAGCACATATATCCACAACACTAGTAATTGATTACAGGACAACATTCCTTTTATACTGATACGCAGGACATGGGGCAGCTGATAGCCATTTCGGGATTGTCTGCAGCACCAGATAAATAAAGCTCCAAGCAGAATAATTACTACCATATGGCATTTTGAACACAGTAGTGTGTGGACCAGCATGAGCTCATTTTAGCCCGTTTAAATCGGAGGAAGTGAGACCGGAAGAAAAAGCAGAAGGCAGTCCTAAGACTCACAATGTCCACTACCCATAGATTATTACTGCCAAATAAGGTAGGTGAAGTAAATGTGTGGGGTGCGTTGGGTTCGCCTTGGATAGACTGTTGGCCCAGACCATTCACGGTAGGACTTATGTAGCTATTTAGTGTAAAATGTGACGCAGTACGGTCCGATTTATATCAGTATCATATTAAAAAATTCAAGGTGCGGAACAGTGTGTTGTACATAAAAAAACAGTGTCGGATTTCATTGGTCTTCAACATTTAGCTTTTTACGGGCTACATCTATTCCATATTTGTATGACTGCCCACGTCTACCTTTGTTTGAAGTGTGTTCAGTCGTGAGCCTCAAGTTAAACTGGAAGAGGTTCCAGTGGACACGACCACTTACATCCATTTACTCTCCCTTCATAAGGACAGCGAACCTTATAGAAGAACTTTCGCTGGTTGGACGATCATCTTTTTGAATTTTCGACCAGTAGTGGATCTATAGAACTTCTTTCCGACGAGCTTGCGAAGACACATGTTGATCTAGGAAATGACCACTTTAGTGGTGCTCACTATTGCCAGTCGACTGAATTCCACTTACGTTTGATCCTTAATGCTTACGAGATAGAAAACTGGCAGGTTTTCTCCCGGGAAAGCGGTGTATATTTCACAGTTTTGTCGAAATTGTGTTGAGCGACTCACCTTAGCGGGACACACATGGTGGGTAATCGCTCTGGCCCTACCGAGCTTTGTTGAGCTGGTGGTGAGGGGTCAGGTACAAAGATGTGAAAAGAATAATTTTTTTGTCCCACCCTACGATTAATAATAAACGACTGGTACAGTGAGAGGGACGTTGCTTCTTCCGAATTCAGCCTGACATACAGCCGTGAAAACCTGTGACGGACAGTATGACGACTGTCAAATTGTGGTCCATGTGTGCGGTTACAATGCCACACAGCCTAAGGTGAGACCAGCGCTGTACGACGTGATAACAGTCGGTGGAAATACGGATTTAAGAAACCGCTTCCTAATCAAGTTACAGCAATTTTTACTGCAGGCTTCTATTGCCATTCATTGTGCAACAGCCCGTGACTTGGAACAAACGTCGACAGGCCCCATTTACACCAGGGCCAATCAGATAGCCGACTAACCAGGAGTGTGCGCATATGAACATCCAATGAAACACGCGAAGAACGATGAACAATGCTGTCTGTGACTTGTTAAAGACCCACGGTTTTGCAATAATAAACAGATTTCTCTGGGGTGATGGAAATCTTTTAGCTCGGTTTCTGGGAACATAGCATCGCTGAAGATGGACCAGTGATGGAAAAGTTAGTAATTCATCTTGTTCGAGTGCAGACAGTGCTGTGTTCTGCAGGCCACCATCTAACTGTTTCTAACCACTAATTGATCACCTACTGTTCATGGTATATCCTTTTAAAGAATAATTATCGTGGTCGATAAATGAAGAGATATGACCGTGGAACTCACTGTTTTACGCAACTAGGCTTCCCACATCACTCCTAAGAAGATACTGCGTCCGTGGTATCGCCCTGAATTTGAAGCTCCCCTATTAACATTACAAGAGATGATTATCCCATGGCTTTGTGCAATAAATCGCTGGAATCCCTATGTACGCGGTAATTATATGGGTACCTTAAACAGTGTGTGGCTGTCTGGGAAATGATCTTTCGTTGACCTCTTCGTATAAATTAGTACTCGTCTTTTTAAGGTTACTGGACCAGTCCACCACTAACCTAATTGTATGTTAGACGCAACTGCTGAAGAGAGTCGGCGAAGAGTTAATATCTCGTGAAATCACATGCCGAAGCGCTTTTTGGCATAGATTGGCTTTACTTATACGACCGAATGTTATTTCGAAAACTACCAAATCTCTTCAAACTACCTTCAAACTACCTTCAATCTATATGTAGCTCGGAAGCAGAATTTCACAAGACGAGTGAACTTCGCATTTGAGCAGTCGTCACTCAAGAAACCAATCAATGTTTGATCACTTGACGTGGTTTCCGTTGTTGAAGGATAAGCGGCTCTATCTCCTGTCCAAACGAGAGCCAATCACCTTGCGGATCAGTCACTCGTGGCCGAATGGTTCAGGCGGAAGTCTGCGGGTAAGTACCTCCACGGCTATATGCAAGATGGGCTCAGCTATTGATTCCCAATAAGCAGCCATACAAAGCTTTTCGGCATGAGATGACTTCATTTACATGATTAACTACAGACCTAAAAGTTGCCAAATCTCATCATACTATCGACGATCTGATTAGTTTTTATTTCATGACTAGTATTGGTCTGCTTCCACAAAACCTCTCTGCAAAACGCTCCTGAGGTGAGGCCCAACTAAATGAACAACTCGGTTCAGTCTAAGGTACACTTTCCTAGCGAATGCTCAGTAGTAATGGACGGCATTGTTGTGTAATTCTGATCACATTTTCTTGCTCAGATTTCCTGAAGAGAGCGCCCATGATCCTGAATGTACCATACCGTTCACAAGGTTGCCGGAAACTCTCCAGCGCACCACGACCGGCCTCTCCCTACTAGGGGCTCATCAGGTAGGCTGAGTCTTTGAGTTTTCGCCAAACTTATGCTCTACTTGAACCAAAACCGGACGGCATTCGCCTACCTAAGAAGGGCGAAACCGATTGCGAGCTGTGGACGAGTTTCCAGCAACCTTGTGAGTAGTGTGCTACGTCTGGACAATCAGGTGGGATATTTTGAATATCGTATCCATTGAAATATGAGGCAGCATGATGCAGCACATTCAGTTAAAAAGACCACTATAAAAAGGAGATATCCATCTGGATTTGGTTGAGTCTCCCATAAAAACCAGATTCGTATGCAAATGAAAGTATTTTGTACCCATGTTCCTGTTAGTTCGGCATTGTAGGAGGGAGGCGTTGAAAGGCTTTATCCAATTTCCCCTTACCAAAAAAACAAAAGCAACCAACCGTTATCTGTCCAGATGTTAAAAGCTTGTGTCGGTATTTTGTTCAATATAATCAGATGGCGATTAGCCACCACAGGAGTGGCATTCCAAGCCATAAAAATCATCTACTGTGAATACGACTACTGTGGATTCCCACTTTCTCTTTTCCCATGTTACGCCAGTAACGAGCCGAGCCATCTGGACTGTCCAGAATGCACTTAGTCTCATTATTTCCTTCGCGATTCCACAAAAAGGAACCGTGTGCCCCCTTGAATTCTTGTCACTTATCCAAACTGGTCGCCAAGGAGGCCTTCCTTATATTTCTTCTTCGGATGCTGGGGGAGCTTCCTAGATATAGCTGGGTCTCAGATCCGATGGACTATTCTCGAGAGAGTCGTTTTGTGGCCCTGTATGGTATTCGTCGATTTCCGTTTTGTGGGGGGAACGTTGAGACAACCCCCAGGTTTTATTGCAACCATATTCAGAGGGAATGACAAAAAGTTCCCCAAGAATATCACCGACCAGGGGAATTTCGCTTTTGAGTACATACCGTTTATTTTGGTATCCATATAAGCACAGATAATTCTTTCATCAACTTTTGACATCAGTGTTTCGGAAGCTATCCTCCTACTCGATTGTAGCCTTGCTTATATTGTCAGTGTAAGTCATGAACTGGTGGTACTACTTCCTTCCGTTAGAGTAGTACTAGCCGATTCTGTGAATGTCGTTCGTATCGAGTGCAACCCCGGGGGATAAAGGTTATGGGTGGGATTAGCTAGGCGAACTTAATAGCTTTTCGCGCAATTTCATTAAGTAGCATACTGGAAATGTACCGGAATATTGATAGCTTGGGTGCGTTCATTGATGGCCGTGGATTTGTTCGCCGACCTTGACAATACGCTTGCAAATGCTTCGTGGTTGGGTGGGTGACTTCTGTACTCCCGTTTGGGTAGCATATGTTAACTACTCTTATGAAACTATATAAATGCAAGCAGAAGTGGAGGAATCACTCACGCACTGATGACATCAGGTTTGCAAGATTATTTCCAAGCCCGGTGGACAGATCAGTGCTCACCTGACCAACCACCAAGTAACATACTGTTTTGGAGACTCTGTGCCTACCAGATCACAGATGACCATATTTCTTGAGTGATATGTGTTGAAATTTGTGTTCCAAGTTAAACGGGATTGAAAAATTCATGGGAAATGACCGGCCATTTGGCTGACATTTAATGTGGTTGCGCAATTCTTATCTGCTCTTGGCTGTGCTTGGCAAAATACCCTCGTTGACATCCTCTTGTTCTTGCCAAGAGGATATCCGCCCCCTAAAGATCAGCCTGTGAAATGAGCAAACTCCGTTGTTGTGTATGGTTTTGGTAATCTCGGAAAGCAGCTACACTAGTAATTATGGTTATCGAGACGTTAGCATATCCGAGTGTCTGATACGATCTCTGATGTCTGGTTAGCTCGTACCATATCGAACTCTTCCTCTCTCAAGCTGTGGAAAAGTCTACTGGGGAGGATTACTCGCTACTTTCCAATGCCCCACCCAAACCCACAGCCGTATTCGAGAAAGGTTCGTTACAGGGCTAAGCCAGAGCACAATACGTTCATCTAGAAATCTTAAATTCAGTAGTCCTGTGCGCCAGCTCAATAAAGGCCACGTAGACAGGAGGTTGACTTGGAATATTTATACTTCGATAGGCCAGCCCTAGTTCCATCAAAACCTATCCTACTTGTCCTCCAAAAACCATCGTGCTAAAAAAACTCTTCAAATGGGCTTTTTATGTTCCGGTAACGAGTACATATCTTGCGGACCGCATAAAGTCATGTTTGATAACAGGATACTGGTGGGTCCCGAAAGGTGAGTTGTATCAACTGAGCTATCTCTTTCAGGAGAGGATACATAAAAAACCGACTCAGAATGGTCCAACACACCAGGAGATGCTTCAAATGACCCACAAAATGTGGTCACTTTCATTGATAGGTCTCCTTATAGGTGGTTGGATGACTGCATCTGGAAAGACGCGGGGCAATCACTAAGCCACACTTCATTGTGCTCAATACGCTACCCTCAGAGTTTACACCAACACAAGCATCACTCAAACAATGCACTTGAAGATTTGTCGAATTCTAGGATTCCATAGAGATTTGTTCCAAATGGGACCACATAGTGGTAACAATATATCTTCTTCCAGAGACCCTCTTCGTCAGAATAAAATGTGATTTCTCCTCTAGAGAATCAGTCCCACCACTGGGGAGACTAGATTAAGTAAGCTCCGACGGGCCATTTGCAAGTGTATTCCGGTGAACAAGTGCTTCTCTTGAGCGTAGCCTATCCGCTTGATGGAACGACTTTTAACGAATTAGTCCTCATTAGAAGAAACCTGCTTCTGTCGGTTTCTCCGGACTACCGAACTGTATTTTTTGTAGGAAGTGTTCCACGAAAAAAGCAAGTTTGACGAACTAGTACGCCAATTAATCAAGCCCAAGCGCTACAAGAACGACTGTAAAACACCGCTATTGATTTGATCATGAGGGGTATTACGTACCTTAGTTTAGCAGTGAAGACACAATTCTGTTATTGTGTAACATAAGGAACGTTTGGTGTAGGAAATGATATTCCTCGGATATTCCGGATGAAGTGCAGTGCTTGAATTCAAACTACGGCTTACTTTCGTCCCGTCGGACGGAAGCGATCAAGAGTGAGCATGCGAAAAACGAACATTCCAATCTAACGGCTTAACGAAACTATTCTGTCGATATAATCGATATCTCTTTTCTTGAACCTTCCATCTAATGTGACCATAAACAAGAAAGATCCATGAAATCGTGTCCACAGGTAGTTCGAACTGTTTTCGGCTGTTGCACAATCCAACCGACTGCCAATTCGACAACAAAGTCAGCTTTTCCAAACTGTGATTTCGCTTGAGGGATAAATGCGATGATTGCCTGGACTTTTGCCAAGTCAAGGCTTTAAGAGTGAGTATCCAGGACATCAATCTCCATTGTTTCACATACATTCTAAGTTATTTTTATCTCCTGCGCCTTGATGGTCAACTTTCCGTTTGTCTCGTTTAACGGAAAACCGATCGATCATCTGCGCGCAACGTTTGGCAACAGACAAAATCCGGATCCGGTCCCGTTGACAAGGCTGTCGAGATAGAAAATACAGACAGAAATAAACACAACTGTCCACTTGTAAGTTGCGACGTCCTTTATTATAGAACAATATGCACTAAAATTGCCTTGTTTGCCAAAAACATTGTTTATAACATATAATGCTGAAATTTCCGGGTAAGCCGCTGACCTCGGTTTATTTACCTCGATAAATACCGTAGGAAAGAGTCAACATCGGAAACTTGAACTAGTGAAAGTTTTTCATCACAGTGACTGCGTGTGAACTGCAGACAAGACGCCTCGTGGACAGAGAAAACTATGGTGCTTCAATTTCCACGTGTGTTGGTGTCCAGTTGTATCGAGGCTAACGAACTTTAATCACCTGCTTTCAGATTTCCGGGGTGGTTTCAGAAGCTAAATGCAAAGTAGTGGATGACAGGCTAATCAGGTGATAGAGGGAAACTCTATACCATCTGAGGTCAGAAATCATGGTGAGTTGGTAACGGTTTGTAGAGTGGCCTGTAATATTGATGAATTACCGCGTAGCGTGGGCAGTGTCACAACTAGTTTCTACTGGTCCGCATGTGCAACCAGTCCGTGTAAATCCTAAGAGACGGGAGTGCAATGTGTTCCTTAGCTACCGGTATGGGGACAAGTGAACAGGTAACGGCCACACCGTATGCAGGGTGTCGTCCAGCGACCCACACCATCCACATATGAGCAACTAGCCCTAGTCGATAATTGGCCTTTTATGTACAACAAGGGACACAGAAAGCCATTGTCAATACCTTTTCAGACACACTACTCCAGAGAGTGTTTAGGCGGATCATTTACGGATTCACCCTTTTTAAACATCAGTAAAGTGCAACACAAAAAGACAAAATGCACCAACCCAGCTCACTAAAATTCCATAAATGCAGTAAATATACGTTCAGAGTGAAATACGGTGTAGATGAAAAACGAAATGGTGAACCAACACGGAGGATTTGGAATAGCAGACCAAATTAGACTTTTGTAGACTTGGGAGGCGGCAGTTCTCTGGACGATGGCGGCCACCGACAGAAATCACAGTAACACGCATTAATGGGCTGTCAGCTGTTGGCCTTATCTGATGTAGCACAGCGTTTGAATGATGGACACCTGGGAACCTACTCTCTAAAACACCACACGTTGGACAGAGCTAAAGGTTCAGTGTTGCTGAAGTTGTATTTACTAATGTACATGTATTTCTACCCTTTACCGAGGCTGTAGATGTCCTCAAGTTATGTCTGAGGATAACCGACATGGATCCTCTGATAAATGATCAAGACTGACGAACATTTTCCTGTCCCTTCCGTGAGGAGACGCACATGCGGGAAAGCGACTGTAACGACAGCATCACACCGACTCACTGTTTATTATGTGAGAACACAGAGGCACGTGTACACTGACTTACCCTGGTGATCGGCTCTGCAAATGTCCGTTTTCACGCTCTCATCATCCGATCGATTATTCTTGCATCTATCCACCCTTAAGATATCAAAATCCGAATAGGAGTTCTTGGAACACCCTTCATCCTTCCCCTTAAGGGCATGTGACTCTTGCAGAAAAATATGCGCAGCAAGTCTCACTTATCCTAACAAGTGCATGAAAGATATGCAACGACAGATGTTTCCATGGTGCAGGTGCTTCCGGTATTTTTGAACCTTTTTAAGAGAATCACCTGTCCAATTTCACTTAACAGAGCTTGTAAATTACAAGCACTATGCAGGTGACAAGCTGGTGATCTCCAAGGCTATGACACTAACAATGAAGCTTGCCCAACGAATGTAACCTACGAAGTAGGGAATGAGCAACATCTCCCATACTTACACGTACTCATTACACGTATATCCGACAGACCTGCTGAATACCGCATCCATAGAAAATTTACATGCCGTGCGGCATTGCATTCTTTGAGTTAGAAGCGTACTGTTTCCACAACCCTATTCTCACGAGCTCCCTTGATCTGCGTGCCATTATCGATTGAAATCGAGTGAGAACTACTCAGAAATACCCTAGAGATGGATATTTCAGACAGTTCACTAAACTGCACAGTGACGCACGGCACAAAACCTCCTAGTTGTGACAGTGTATCTAGAAGGACTGTATTCATTTAACTCTCCTTCAGAACGGACAAAGGAAGCCAATAAAAACAACCCACTCTTTTGGTCCAGGACTAATGGAAACATCCACTGCTCTAAGGGCTGGGGTCCCAACTTGATTCAAAAGTTACCACGATCTTCATTTAGAGGGAGACAAATCCATTTAGGTGCTGCGGGGAAGTTCGGTCGGTAGAGCCGGTAGTTGTCAGCTTGTTGGAGGGAGGGAGCAGGCTACTCATTGACACCTGAACCAGACCTTTCCCTAATTTCAAGCCAACACAATCGGCAACTGGCATGCACCAAGTTGCTTTGACCTAGGCGTTCGCTATGTTACTCAGGCAGCGGAACATACCCGTTCTCAAAGACACTGAGGCCGATGAAGTCAGTCGGTTCAAGCCCTCGATTTTTGTTCAGGTCGTGTCCATGTGACCAACGCGTTTTGCAGAGACTATAGAAACTTTTTCTAGTATTCCTACCGATCAGCCGATAGGAAGTGCCTGTCTTCACCAGTTTCCATTTTCTTAATCTGTTCTTCAAAAGTTGTGTTCCAGTTGGATACAAAACCCTGTAGCCATGTCTGTCCGCTATAAACTTAAGTAATGTGCTAATTTCTAGTAGACTTTCAAACAGCATCAGAATGAGGTAGTGCGCAAAGTGATATCATGTGTCTGGTTTTCCCAAGATTACTGAAAACTCGGTAATGGACGCCAAAGTTTCCAGGCAGCTAACTCACGGTCGCAGAGTAATAACTGACAAATTACAGCTTCCAAATTGCGAAAAGGTAGAGACCAGTCCGCACATGACAGTGTTTGGGTGGTAGGCAACACATCCTAGATAAAGGCAAACCCAGTGCCAAACGGACCAATCATATAGGAAGGTTTTAGTTTGAATTAGACAATGGCGATGCTGCAGGTTTACGATTATGAAGTTTTCCTGATAATGTCGCACGGACTGCAGTCCAGTTAATGGGGAGAAGTCTAGGCTTTTGTCACCTTAAGTATTCAGAAGTCCTTGTAGACAGCTTTCGCCCTTGAAGGTCACCGAACTCTAATTGTGGTCTGAGGATTAGACCTAGTTGTCAACTGTTATTTACTTATCGAAAAAGAGTTGAAGGGGATTCAAATGTTTCCAGAGCAATTTGAGTTTTTCACGTGACTTAACGAAACAATGTCTTACATTAATCAGGTCGGCTGTTTGTCTAACCAGTCATCCATGACTGCCTCCGACTCCATCTGGTGAATCCCAATGAGGACGAGACATCTTGCCTTAGTACTCTGTTCGACATCCAGCGACATACATATCTCACATAAAATCTGATTATATCCCTAATCCTTCGCTTCATAATTGTCGTTTCCTAAATAATTAGTGATGACTAGCCAGAGGAATAATCTGGCTACTCACCGTCGGCCAGGGTGTGGTCAGTGAGCGGCTCGTTAAACTTTGAATTACAATGTATAGACGTAGCACACTACTCATGAGGTTGCTGAAAACTCTTCGACAGCCCATGACCGGTTTGACCTTTCTTGGAGCTTACCAGGTAGGTGCAGACCCCAAGTGTTTGTCAACTTTATGTTCTACTTGTACCCGAATTGCACGAGATACTCTCATTTGCATACCAGTTTGGTTTCACGGGAAACTCAACTGGTGCAGCACATTCAGTTGACGAAGAGCATCATGAACGAGAGATTCAGGTGTGAATTACAATATTCAGAACCGGTCAGATGCCCGGAATTTGGAACTCAGCACTGTTTATGAGGGTAAAACTTTAGTCTACGGGTTCGTTGTCTTTGTATAGACTAGCCACAATGATCACCTCATAACAGAAGGATGAATGCTCAAAAAGTCGATACAAATGAAGCATTGTGTGATACTGCTGATGGTCCAAATAGGTGAATTGGTTGTTGATCAAGTGGACGTTGAGGTTGGCAATCGGTTAGCAAATGCTTCGTCACCATTCGAGGAGACATCGTCAATGCGCGGTTGGATAGTGGATATCCTAACTTCCCGCCTGAGTTTATATAGTTTTCAAAGGATGCCTTAAACTTCGCACAATATTGGCTGTCTGGGATTCACCATAGTCGCTTCTTGTTTTATTCACTATGTGTGCTGCGTTGTGATCTGTCATGTTTGCGACTGATTGGTCCAGCAGTCCGAAACTAATTACCGCTAAATCAGTCCGAACAAAGTATGAACAAAAAAGCTATCATCTGATCAAATTACCATAAGGTAATACAGATAGGGAGTGAACCGAAGAACTACTGAAAGGGTGACTTGTAAACGACCAAACGCTCAAGAGTTAAAAGGGATCCTTTGAAGACTATATAAATTCAAGTAGGAATACGGAAAATATTCACTCATTCTCTCTCGGGCGACAACTCCTCAAGTGGCAATGACAAGACTGCAGGCCAATCGCTAAGCTCGATTAACAGACCAACGGCCTGATCAACAGATCAACAAACAACTAAGCGTGAGATTTCTCATTAAAAAAATCCACGTTTGGTATGATTACGGAGTACAATCGATTCACGTTCCCAGATGCTCCGGAATAGAGCGATGCAAATCACCAAAGCCTGTTCCCTACCTCTCATTCAGTTTGGCGCTTTGGATGCAGCGTGTGCCCTAAGCTTGCAAGTCTGGTTTCATAGTTGTGGGTGAGAAGAGGATCCCAATGCCTAGTCAACTCAGGAGAGAATGCGCCACATAACGTTTGAGACTGAGAGCTAGCTATCCTTTGTAACTTACGACCAGATTGTTCAAGAAGAAACTTCATGTTTGACGGAATTTTAAATTCTAGATAGGGATGTAAAGCAAAGGGAATGGGGTTCAATACTACTGGTAGGATCATTAAAGATCCTGGACAGTCAACTAGTGAAACATCGGAAAGGCCCACTCCCCAAACCTCCAACAACTAACCTGTATGCATGTTGATATAAGAACTCATTTACAAATCAAGTTGAGATTGACGGAAGGCCCAGCCAAAACTCACCTGAATCCCATGTTTACGGTGCTCTCTAACTGAGTGTGCTGCACAGAGGCGGCCTCGTGAAAACCACATTGGTATGCAACTTAGTGTATTTGTCGAGTCTCGTGCAATTTGGGTTCAGGTATAATGTGAGATTGGCAGGAAGTTGGGATGAGCCCCCAAGAAGAGCGTGGGCTATCGAAGAGTTTTCTTCAGCCTTATAAGTAGGGTCTTATGTCTAAACAACGCTTTAATTTTGCGGATGGCTCAACGATTGTTCACAGTCTAAGCACTACTCGGCATTTACCGAGCAAATCACTCTTTTCTGTTGGACGGGAGTTCAACTAGGACAAATATTTTTATCTTTCTCAAAAAACAGTTGGTTTTCACCAGGCCTTTTGCAGTTCTATGCGTAACATCTTTGCTGAAAAAGAGCAAGTCCTCAAACGGTATGCAGTCTGTCCAGATGGGGAAATATCTCACGTCGCGTGAGTTTTCCATCTTGGAAGTCGTCAGTCGAGGAGTCATATCGCTTGACCATGTTATATGAATAGCATGAGTGAAGGGTGAGTCGCGCTATCACCCGTCTAACTGCTGATCCCCTTTGGCTGTCGTGAGATGCTCATTTCTGTTACTTCCCGACAAGGATGAAACAGTTGTAAAGAGATTTCCAGTCCATATCAACTACAGTTGCGAGATGAAATATCGATTGAGAGCCAGCTGGCCAATCTTGATGGTAACAAGCAAATGAGAGGCCAGAGTCCTTCGACCAGATTCCCATAAACGTCCTCAAGATGGTGAGTAGAGATTGGTAAATCATTGGAAAGACTAACGCCGGTGATCAATAGCCGACTAGAACAAGGCTGATATCAAAACGATATGCTTGCACGTTTACCGCAGATCAGCGCAAAAAATGAATTCGAAAGTAATGTACCGAAAATAGACTGTAAACGAAGGACCAACTTATGAATTCCAACCTGACGAACAGTGTGGACGTGAAGGTTATATGCACCTATCTACAAAACCGTTGTTCTATTTTATCAGACGACAGCTGGGAGAATCTAAGCAGTCATGGAATAAACACACACTTCCGGTAGCCACACATCCCGCTACTTGAAAACGTCAAATGCACGCTGTTTATTGTGCATGCCACGTGATCAAACATAAAACAAAATTCTAGTGACGTAATGAACTATGTTGAGCAGAATATAACCAAGCTTCATGGTAGCTCCCGAAAGTGTAGGCAGTTCACAAACCATCATGGTCAAAAACCATCAGTTGTGCTTAGGTGGACTTAAGTGCTTAAGTGGACTTACACTCACTTGGGGTTGACACAAAACGGGCCCTACTCCCATTCTTTCACTTAAGTGTTTTAATCAACTTAATTGTTTGCAGACGCTTTAACTTATTCCACAGTTTTGGCATGCCCAACACTGCATAGTGCTCCTGCATTAGTTCAAAGATCAAACGTACATGTCAAGTTTCAGGAACATCGCAATCACATAAAAGGTCTGCGGTTTAATGGGTCCGGGGACCAGTATTGCTGCCCTTAATGGTCCTACCCACCAAACTTCTGTTACGATTTTGTCTTGAACATTTTTCTAAGTTTCTGGGCTGTTGGTGTCGCTGGGGATTCATCATGTGGGTGTGAAACACATTCTTGATTTGATGTGAACTAAACTAAGTGCTCCAAGGACTATAAGTTGACTCTTGACAGCAGAATCACTCTATCCACATCACAGGGGATTGTTGGTGTGCCATTTTCTATCCAACGCCGAATGGATACAGCTTTTTCCTACACTCTATCCACACCGTCGCTTCAGCGAAGATCGGTCGGTTGGTCGGTCTTTTCTCAACGGCCATTGGCGCTGGTTTGAGGTTTTCACCATACATCAGCTTGCTTACAGTTCGGCTGTTATTTCTCGTGTCGTTACATAGTACTCGAAGTGAGTATGTGAGAACCTTCTTCAACACACTACTTACGAAGCATCGAATGAGTCCTTCGTCCCAAGTTGTGGCTTGCTGACACTGCCGTTTTGAGCAGTCCCACCACCAAACATTGCAGCGTTATGGGGTTCCCCTCTTCAAACTCCCAATTTGTGGTACTGATCTCTCACCCTTCTAAGAAGAATACTTATAACTCAGTTAAACCTCGTTGACTTCCTCGCCGTGTAATGCTCTGTGTTTCATACAGTACGATTAACTCCCTCTCTTCCTCGGTGAGACACAAACTTCAGGCATTTCATCTCCAATTTTCCACTAAATCTTTACACATCTGCCTTACTTTTGGAGATGAGATTAATGCCAACACTCACTTATGTCTCCCTGTCTTTCCGATGCCTTCCTTCAACTGCCATTCGTGGAATTGCTGCATCACCAATCTCACAAGTGTTTTCAGTGGCGAGGTGCTCCAGTTTATATCCTGTATTTTTTGACTCACAACCCCCCCCCCAGAAAAAAACAGCCTAATCATGCGTGTATTTTTTTCTGCAAGAATGAAGAATCGTATATAGAAAAGCTGTTGTTCTGACCTCATGTCGTTGTTATCACTCGTATTTCCCGTACTGCCATCATCGATCAGGTTATGCTTGCCACCCAAACGCTCACCAGACCTTTTTAAGCCCTCTGGTGCGGATGTTCCGTACTTGTTCTCCAGATCTCACCCTAATTTCATTTTGTGTTTTTCGTCTTGTCTTCTTTCCGGTTACATGTGTTTGAAAAAGTCCCAACGTACACACTATTCACGAAGGTGGTTCCATATCTAAACCAAACGGTCACCACCTCACCACCATCATCCGTATTGTGTTCAGACTTGTAGGACTGATCTTGACCAAACAACTTTTAAGTGACTTAGAAAACAATCACTCAAGGGATCATAAATGAGTTCACACAACGTCACTTTCCTGGTGGCACGTACGGTTTTCCACCCTGGACTCGGTTAGTCAGGCCGAAATGGTATGCCTTGATGTCTCGAAGGGTTTCGAAGGTATGATGCGAGGACCTGGTTTCCAAACGGTCCATGTGCAGGCTACATAATGTCTTGGTAATTGGAGTGCCGACATTCTGGCAAACAACTCAATTCAGGTAAGCCATAAAGGTGCTTCATCTCAAATCCACAAGGTTAACGCAGGTCGGCCCCTAAAGTTTTGTTCTTTTACCCTCATCATTCCACGATCTTCTCTTCTCTGATCTCAGCTTCATCGACTCTTTTACAGATGACGTGGCCATACACAAGTCTAACGTGAGCCCCGCATACATGTTTTCAGTGCACTGACGCCAAAAACACTCATCCTTGGGGCTCGACGAAAGAAGATAAATTCAAATCCCACTAAATCCGCGCATGTTCCGCTCTCCCTCCATCTTTCATCCACCAACTTCCCCCCGCCACTATTGATTCTGACTGTATCCCTGAACCAACTATTTGAATAGTCTAAATTGATGCTGCAAGTAAAATGAATTCCAAGACGTACTTCCACGAAACAGCTTCTTTTTTTCTGATAGACATACCTCTCTTTCCAAGTTCTTTTTTACGCGTCTTAGATCCATCCCAACAGGGTGTACTGCTATCATGTGTTGGATGATGATCCACCTACAAATTCGTTACTTCTAGATATGCTTCAACGTATCCTCTCGTTCTTTGTCGTGATGTCACCTCCATTTTGTTATTTATCGCCAGTACCACGGCAGGTGTGCCCCTGTACTGGGACTAGTCTTTCTCACTACCATAGTTGTCTGACGACGCACTCCTCTCCTCTAATCAACCGTGCTGAGTTGCAGTCCTGCGCCATCGAAATCACCTACTTCCATCTTCATTCTCCCTGAGGACTACTCATCTTTGGAATTGTGTTCTTACAACTTGCCATGATCTTTACTTATTCCAGAGATCTAGGTTAACGTTCACTCGTCCAAAAATTCGTCATTTCCCGCTGTTACGCTTCCTTTTTGTGATACTCATTATCCACTATTTTATTTTTTTGCTGTTTTTCATGTTTTAATTAATTTGGTTTTCACCATTACGGCAGTGAAGCACCAGTGTCAACACTGATGTTGCTGTCTTTGATGATGATGATGATGATGATGGTTTTCACCATCCAGAGCTGGTATCTTTTGTGTGTATGGTTTACGATGGGAACTTACTGTGGAAGCAGTGACCAAAAGGTAATGTGATCACTTCCATGACGCAGTCGTCTTGTGTGAGTTCTGAACTATATACATGCCTCTGTGAATTGCACGGCGGATTCACATGAAGGCCAGCTTAAACTCTCGTTTATGATGTTCTTTTTCAAACTGAATATGCTGCACCGGGCCGCAGTGACGTATGACACACTGGTCATAAGGTTGCTGAAAACTCCTCGACAGCTCACGGCCAGTTGCCTGTGAAATTTGGGTTCGAGTAAAATAGGAAATTAACGGAAATTCCGGGAAGTTGCCTACCTGATGAGCCCCAAGACTGACTATCGAAGAGTTTTCATCAACCTTATAAATAATTTCCTCCGACATTTTGATATTCTTATAAGACTCAAGAGCTCTGCATGCCAATCGTACAGCTGTTTATTTACTCAAAACGAGTGGAATTTCCAAATGGGCGTTGTTCCGCAAACAATAGATGATACTTATAAAGACCGGTCTTGCCTATCCTGAGAACTTTCCTTATCTACCAAGCTCCTCACTTCGAATTTTTCTTCAAATTAATCACCTCCACCCATTTGACGCCAAAAATAACCATACGAAGATGTGCATCTTGTGATTGGCCACTTAGAGATAAATGGTGTACACACGATACAAACGAAAGGAGATGGAACAAAATAGGAGTGGACGCACTCACATTTTGTGCTCTGTATATCAGTTTGACTGTTTACGTCACCGTTGCTGGCAATAGACTGTAGGCACTGCCAGAATATACCTTAGTTGATGGCACCTGTAGGTAGAAACAGCCTGTTTTGACTATCTAGAAATCTCTTTCACCCATCTGCCTCAGTCGGATGTTGATTTCATGTGCCCGCAATATTAAACGATCAAGTGTCTTGGCATTCACAGAGCTAGAATAGACTGCCAAAAGTCTTTTTTTGCGTTTGTAACTAGGACTAAAGGTCCGTCTGGCTTTTCCTTATTATGGGCTAGCGTCGATATTGTGATAATCGCACATATGGTGCGTTTATGTTTTAGGTCGCCAAGACAAACAACATATCCTCTAATGGCCGGATGGAAGACTTGATTTTCACAATGCGAATTACAGACCCGAGGGTTGAACACAACCTACATATCACACTGGAATTTTGCTGAATAATGAGAGTCTGTTGGTGAAAAATGAACATCCAACCAGTGTTTCGTCTCCCGGGGTAAACTCCATACATTTATAAGTACGTCTGTATGAATTAACGTCCGTTGTTTTTAGGAAAAACAACCCATAAAATTTTTGTGGGAGCAGATTGAGTGGATATAAAGATGTGCCCTCGGTGGATGGTACCCCCTTAAAGGGTTGAGTAAAGAGTACCATTTCGCACAGTTTCTTCACTGGAATAATGACATTTGTATTTTTTTAGAGTGCTATACTAAGCTAATTAGCCACATAACGATAGATGTGAACTGCACCGTAAACGCGTTATCCAAAATTAACCCTTTTCAGTGTAAATTGATGTGAATATATATGTGAATGCAGCATGAACACAACTCAATAAACACCTAGTTGTAGGCCGTTGCTTCGTCTTAGGTCCCGTTTGGTAACCTTAAATCTGTGCTCCAAAGTGCAGTATCTATAGTTTAACCTAGTGCCAGGTCAAGTTAAGTATGGTCAAGAATGGCTCAGTGATGTGATGGCATACTATATGTCAAGAAGGTCATAACCTCAAAATGCCTGGAACCTACTGAGACCCTAAAACTCCGCCAAAATCTCAATAGGGAAGCCAGCAAACCTCCAGGTCAGTCAATCACCAAATCAATTCAGCAAAACCCGATGAGTGTTCAGGCACGCCACAGAAGCACGTGTGTTCAGGCATTTCATAAAAGCTCGGTCGATGTTGATGGGTGTTCACTAAACGCCGATCAGACAGCCTGGATCAATTTCAAAAAGTGTTGTTTATATAGAGCGAGGCCGTTGTAACTTTTGCGCTCGCTTGTTGTGATAAAGCTGTTGTGTTCTTTGATGGTGAGTCTTTTTTTCCAGCATAAAGGCACTGGAGTGGGGACAGCAGTTAGATCTAACACTATATCAGGAGTGTTTGAAACCAACCGTTGAACATTACAACCAACAGTAAAGTCCTGTGTCACTGGCACGGGACGTTTCTCTCATGGTATTTCCTTTCAAGAATAGCAAATTGTCACCTCTTCGGTTCCCCTTTTTCTCTCGAGGGAGTTGGGTCGCAAGGAAACAATCTTCTGACCTTTCCAAGTTTTTCTCGATGAGAATGTTTTCGCTTGGGCGACCCTCGTGATGGATTTGTGGTTCCGCCATCATGCAATGCCAGCAGAACACGAAGCTCCAATATAAGCAAGCAAGAGAGTGAAACAATGACAAACAACTTTGCTAGCAAATTGCTCCTTGTAGGCTTCGCCTTACGGAGAAATATGTATAAATATGTGCATTTATCTGCATAATACAATGGTAGGCGGGGGCGGGGCACTGTACACCACACAAAAAGGAATCTCTTGGCTTCACGGACTTAGGACGGTAGTAAGGTCGAATAGGATGTGTGGATTCGAATCCTTGAGAACTACCGGGGAAAAAGAGGAACTTGTATCACAGACTGAAGGTGTTAACTAAATTAGTGCTTAAAAAGGCCTCCCCCAGTTCAGTCTAAATCAGTCTGAGTGGTTCATACTCAAGCCCAAGCAAGTCGGCCTGTTCATGCGTGGAAATTTAAATGCGTTCAGCGCATAATGATCGAGTACTACCAGCGCGCCCAGGCCTCGCGTATTGGTTTTCCGAAGTCAAACTCTCCGCACGGGCAGTGAAGTGCATTGCTTATGCGCTCTAGTGGGAGAGCAAATTGAGTCCAGTCCTCCTCCCTCCTTCATATGGACCGGCCAGAATAATGGGGTTCACGGCACTGTTCAAACGAAATTATCGTGAATAGATCTCCACCTTTCGGAATGTTAGTTAGCCTGACACGCTTACAACACAAGCGGTGGAACGAACACACATAGCCTGAAAAACTCCGTAAAGTCATCTCGGTGTCGTTTGGTTGCTTATTATTGTTGATTATTGATTATTATTGTTCAACGGGTACAACGGGTCTCGTACAATAGGTGGCATAATATCTTGTAACTAGGAAAAGGTGTCTATCACAGCGCTGTAGTCCACAGAGGAGGCGCCCGCCTGCATAAAACATTAGACAACAAACATTTCGTCTGTGTTAAGAATTCTGATTTGAAGAACAAACAAGCGCTCGGTTAACAAACGAGATAAATGTACTTTTCAGAATTCGCAATCACACCACTCTTATATGAACACTCGTCCTCCTGTTCTGGCGCAATTGTTATGGTGAGTCCGTATCAAAGGGGGGAAAGCACTGGACTCGAGTTTCTCTCCTTTTAGAGCACATCAGCAGAGCATACGCTTGGCCATGACAGGTTCGAACTCCGGACATCTGACTTGCGAGCAAGCGTGTTACCACTGTTTCATCAGCACACGCTGAACGCACCTGAATTAGGACGACTGAAAGGGCGATTGTGTTTACGCTTGAGTGATGTGATTGGTTTGTCCGACGCCTCAAATTACAGCCCAGTAACTGTCCTCATTTTATCGATGGCTTGACCAGCCAGTCAGGAAATTCCAGTCAGATAGCGCCACGGACGTATGAAAGTTGCTGGACAACTCTGACCCAATACTGCCTATATAAGGCTGCTGGCAAATCTGTGATAGTCTACTGCCTGTTTAGCCCTTCTTAGAAATCATCAGGTAGACCTAGTCTTCGAGGTTCCATCAACCTCATTTCCTACCTGAGGTTAATGGGCGGTTTTGATGAATCCTAGCCGAAGCCCTGGTCGGTACGATATATTGGATATGATTCCAACTGAAACACGAGGCAGTCTTTGTGCGGCGCACACTGACTGTGTGGTAAAACGAAGGTTGCCGAAGTAAACTCTTTTTCTATGGTGAGAAAACTGGTTTCGCATCGGTTGTGGTAATCCAAACAAACGCCACTAGAAGGTACAGACGTAAAAGCTCTGGTTCATACAGCAGATCCATCAAACTGATGAGTCCGTGAACATTAATCAAGCCACCATTGGAGCCGTGACAGCTGGATGTGTGCGCATCGAGTGTTCACGACTGCTCGTTCATTCACTGATCAATACGCTCTATTGATTACTTCAATCGGGCCAATAATATTAACCTACTAACTTGATTGGAGCTTCGTTGACAAACTTAGAGTGTACAAGTCCAAACTTATTGTGCTATAGTACTAAAGTCTGGATTTTATTGAGCTCAACGACTCCTTAGCTTTCCGTACATAGTGCCAACGCCCTCTAATTTACACGCTTTGCGAGAAAATGAGGTCATACAAGCCAATTTAGGGAGGCATAACAATGCACTACTATTCCCAAGAAAGAAGCCTTTGAAGGAAGGTTATTATCCCAAACTCCTTGTCACAGTACTTCCCGAATAAGGAACAGCCACGAGGGACTCGTTGCCTTTGTCCCAAACTTTGCGCACTAAAGTGCCTTCTGTCAAATATTTTCTGTATTTTGTCGACAGCACAAATCTACCGTCAACGAACGTCCTTAGACTATCCAGGTTTTCTACATATCCGCAAAAATGCAATTCACACATCAATTCCAGTAATCGACGGTACATGTGAACAGTATCTTGCATGATAATGAGAGGGCGGATAGTTGGACCTTGTGCACATGATCACTACAGTTGGTAACCAGCTGAACGGACTGATCATGCTAAATGGTTACACATGTAAATGAACACGTCTCTCACACCTGTTCGATCCCAAATTACTTAGCTGTCATCTCTTTAAGCAACACACAATGTGTAGTCAAATAAAGTCGTAGACGCAAGTTTTAGGAGCTGTAGCTCTCATTGTGTTTCAGACATCAGGTTGACTTCCCACAGGCCTAATGCACATTTGTTGCTTTCAACTTCGTGTAAAAAGTGACGTAAATCAAATTTGTACTTCGGAGCAACAACTTCCCCAGAAATTTAGGGTGAAAGAACGAAAATGCGACTGATTGTGTCTTCAGATGGATTTGTAGTACTTTACACACAGCAGACCATTCCTGTTGCTGCCTAGATTCACTCGCATTCGTTGTGAAAAAGAAAATGAATCCTGCGATCTCCGCGCAAAAAAAGGGCCGTGGTCAACAAGAGGCGTTTTCACGATATGCTCCAGTGTCTGAAAACATCCGAACAATGCTATCTGTGGTTTAATCGAATTTCATGCTTTTGTGTTAGCAAACTTTGATTTCCCTAGAGCGAAGCCAACCGTTCTGACTGATTACCGGAATCACGACAAATTAGTGAATGGTGGCCCTCGTGACGATCAGCAACAGTTACACGTACGTTTGATTAGCCAATAAATAGGGGAGAAAATATTAATTGTTCCTTGACAGTGCACTAGTCACAGGGTCGGCAGTTCTTGGAGAGGGTCTTACCCGTTTTACGACTCATTAAATAATCCTGTGGAGTTTTATAAACTTCAGTTTCATTAAAGTCTCCTTCTTAAAGCGAAACGTGTTTTTTGAAGAACGTTTTACACGAATACTAATTTGCAAATCACAGTTTTCACAAACGACGAATGCCACCTTGGCTGAGTAAAGTACACAACAGACTTTCAGGCAAGCGAAAGGCTGCAAGTACTCTGGTAAAGAACTCTCACTTGTAAGCTTGATGTCTGGATAGTAATCGCTTCTGGTAGATCATTGGGACAAGAATAGACAGTTACAAGCATAGTTCTTTTCTGTATGTTACACAGCCTATCGAAGAAAACCCTCGTCAGTCGACATAACACCTGTTACGTTATTGTTTTTAAGACAACTTTAGGTGCAACGGAACGTTTTAGTCCAGTTTGTTCTCTACTGGCATTTATCGGGCTAATTGGATATACGGGTACATAGTCGCGTGTGATTTTTTTCTAAACCAACGGCAATGGAACGGCATGGTTTAGATACAACAGGATTCGTGATTTCCTACATGCCTTTTCGTCAAACCAAGGAGTCTCTAAAAACTCACGGAATCCACGTCTTATGATTGTGTCCAAATAACTTCATCTCCAGCGTGTTTTTCCACAGAAGGCCATCAGAGATTTCATCTTTTTGGTGAAGTCTATCTATTCTGACTAGCCAAGAAGCAATGTATGCCTGTTTCATACTTGTTGGGAATCGTCAGCAATGCGCATCTCACAAAACTTGGTTTACACCGAACCAACGACTTCCCGCCAGTGGTCAACTGACCTGTCCGTGCGGACAGGCACCCACAGTTGACGAAGCCGACCCAAGGTCGCCAGCCGAATGATCAACAGTTTCCGAAGGGCGGTACGCTCGGACATAACCCGATAACGAATGGCCAGCTGTCGCCATGTCACTGGGACGGAGAGAAACTTCCTCTCACACTGCAGACGCTCCGGAGAGCTGAGTCAAACAGTCAAGTCGACTGCACGTTCGGAGCAGACCGTTGGTTGGGCTACTTTTCGATAGAGTGATTCTAGGTTACCTTAGGTTGTCACAAGTGTAGTTTGTCAGCTTTGAAAAAAAAGTGGGCTGTCAATGCTGAAATAACCTAAGCCTTTGACCGAAATTGGACTAATTGTTGATCCCGTTCACTGGGAATTGAAAAGATCTTTGTAATTTGATGTGCTGAATGATGTGAATTATGAGGAATATAGAAAATGCGATATGCCTTCGCTCAGAATCTCTCACAGACATCAGAGTGCGAACTTGGATTAAAAATAGAAAAGGTTTCCATCGAATAACTGCAGGTATACTCATCCGATTCTCCGCCCAGAATATCAACAATTCTGGTTGTTATTCCTGCGGTGTGACATAAAGGCCTCCGTAATGGATGACACCAGGGATACTGGAAGGACGGTAAAGCAGGCCACACCAAGACATGTCTTCATTCGATTGGGCCACATGTGGTTCCTAAATATCAACGTTCATTTGAACGTAGGCCAGGGCAAGCGGACTTATCTTTCGCAATAAAACCAACCTTGGATGATCGGACTGGACACTGACTGAAACTTGGGCTCTTCTCACATAATTGGTATAGTTCAGCGGTGAACTAGAGTTTGGATTGTTATCAACTTAGAGGAGAGGTCTACTTGTCCTGACCCAAACGTACGCAGGAAAATAGCCCAGAAATTTCGTTGTCACAACTCAGAGCAACCGCAGTCCAGGGCAACAGAGACTAGCCTATTTTCGGGTACCCATCAGCTTTTCTTCTACTTAAAAATTGCTACCAAGACATTAGGCAACTGACCTTCATTACGCATTATTAGCCTTAGAAAGAATTCCAGCTCATTTACATAAGCAAAATGAATTGATATTTCGTCAAAAAATGCTTAAAAACATAAAACAGCTGATCGTTTCAGGGGAATTTTAGCAGTTTGTTAGACTCCCAAACTGAGAGCAGGAAGAATAGTGGTGAATGAGGACTCACGACTAGAATATTCTCCGCTTTGGCTGATTTCCGCGAGTGTACAAAGAAGGAATACCATTACGACTAACTATGTCACTTCCTGAAACATCAAAGTGCAATCTTTCAAAAGAGCTGTGGGAAAGTTGAAATACCTTATCAGTGGATCTCATCACTCAGTCAGCGAGGAAAAAGGATTATTGGACAAACGGAGGGACGTACAGCTTTGAGCTCACTGTTCACATCTGTGGGCTTCGATTCCGCCGAGACAACTATACATGGACCGTTATCTAGTCATATACATTCAAAAGGATCCCTTAAAGGAAGAAGGCGTTGGCAAATTGCTCAACCTTTGTCTGAACAATTACTCTAAATTCAAGGGAGAATATTACGACCAGTTGACAGGTGCACCAGTGGGCTGTCTCATTGCAGAGCTTTTCACGCAAAAGCTGAAATGGACTATACTTCAAGGCATAAATCCAAAACTATGGATCCGTTACGTGGGGTATGCCTTCAGTCAGCAAAAAGGGTAACTAGAGCAAACACTATTCAGTACTATTCAGCAGAGTTCTCGATGACAATATAGTACAAACAGAGGAAGAGAATGACAGGAAACTGATGTACTCACCACCAGGCTGCCAAATAAACAGCTAAGAACCGAGATTCACGGGAAAATCACTCATGTGTGAACTACCCGAGGCCTCACTAGGATGTGCACTGCCGAGGATTCCAAACAAGGATGAAACAGCTGCAGTGCTTCTCGGCATTTCGGAATAGATTGCGTTCACTTACCGGATGAAATATCCATTAAAACTTCCACAATCTTCTCAGATTACCAACACTATTTTGTCTTATTTGTGTCTCACTGGGGGCAACGCGACTGAGGGTGTTTTTCGAAGGTGAACTTTTCCGAAACCATACTTTTCGTTTGTTGTACACAAGTTAACTTCGTTTCCAGGACGTACTACACAGCGGTCACATGTAAGCATGAAGTAAATAATGATCGCTCAGATGAAAAATCTTTTCGGTGCACAGCTGGCATGCCACCCAAAGGAAGCAAGAGGACTGAGATATTGCCAGATTGCTCAAGCCCAAACAGAAGCATCCGAGATTCCAAGGTTGGTTTTGAACCACAGACCTTCCGGTCAGTAATTTCGCCCTTTAAACCCTCGAGCCCATAGTCATATATCCCTTGTATTATTACTGGTCATGACTGAGTTAACTCTTCCCTTGACCTCAGCGGTAAGTGTTTTGATACGAATTAGATGAAAGTAGATATCGACCGCAACACCAACACAAGTAACATCCAAAGTCGGTCCAAAATGACAAGAACTCCGTCGATTTACTCACTCGTCTTCTTAATAACTGTCTAAGACTTTGGCAGTCCCGGGAATTCATCCAAAGTTGTGGCGTGAGATCTACTTGGGATAGTTTCGTTTATCCTAAAGTCCTGCCCACTCTTACAGAGGCAAACCACCATAAGAGGGTATGCCATGAGCATGCTAACATGGGGTGAATTTCACACTAAATCATGGATGATAGACGACACTAGTGCAACCTCTTTATGGGGAAGCTACCCGTCACGAGAGGGGGGATGACTGTAGCGCAAGCCATTTTGGAAAGGATCTTATTTAATGCTGCCTCCATAAACGTATGATGGGAATGACACAATCTATGGGGCATTAAGAAATACACTCATTTGCAAATCAATTTGGTTTTACGAGAGACTCACCTGGAACCCAGCTGAATCTCTCGTTTGTGATGTTTCCATGCAACTGAATGTGCTGCGCCAGGCCGCCTCATGTTCCAGTTGCTACGATATTCGAAATATCGCGATGCATGTAATTTTGCTCATTGTACTACTCATAAGGTTGCTGAAAATTCTTCGACAGCCCACGACCGGTTTCGCCCTTTTTGGGGCTCATCAGGCGGGCGCAGTCCCCGAGTTTCCCTCAACCTTATGTTCTACTTGAACCCAAATTGGACTGTTTTCAAGAAATACACTCATTTGCAAATCCATTTTGGTTTTAATGGGGCATTAATTTCTGAATAAGGACAGAAAGCCTACAGGTGTGGTTCATACTCCAATCTACGCGGATTTCTGGGCGTGGAAGGCAAAGGTTGTTCGGATTAAAGAACTCGCAGGATCTACATAAATAAATTGCTATGCAGGTAGCAAATTTCAGTTTTTCTGCAGAACTTTCAGTCAAACTGAATGTTCAGAAGAGTTCATGTTCAGACATTATGGGCCGATAAAAGTCCCAACAGTAACCAGGGATCTTACATACATTCGAATGTCACCTAAGAACTCCGTGAATTTCCTCGCCTGACCGCCTGTCAGCGTTGCTGGATGCATGCTTCGGCAGCCTCTGATAATCCAAGTCAGAAGCTCAGCGATGAAGGCCTGTCCACAGGTCTTGCGTATTGGTTGCGAATGGTCCACAAACTGAGTCAGATGACAAAAAACCGCCAAATGATGTGCTTCAGAACCAGACCGGCTGAACATGTGACACGTGTGACCATTGACTGTCTGATCGGCACAAATCGCACGGCTAGTCCGGCCGAATCATCAGTGTGGTTTATCGAGTGCGACAGGATAAATAACAGTTACATAATAAAGCAGGATGAGTTGTTTCCTTAAAAGCAATCCACCACGCATTACGCTAGCCTTTAGCCTTCATAATTGGCGCCTTCCAAACCTAGTCTAATGCGCTTGCTATTTATCAGAACCTTGTTGGCGACCTTGAAAAGTTGGGAACATTCACTTAACTTGATCTGTTTGACGACGTGGATCTCAAAAATATTTATGGAGACGCGACCTTCCGGTTAGTAGTTGCACACTATATCATTCGATCACGATCAGTTCCTTCATACAGCAGGTGATTCACATCGCTTTGGGATAGTTCCACTGGTTCCTCGGACTTCATATTCTTTCTCAGCAGATTTCTTACTGGTTGTCGGGAATGTCTTGGACATTCAGTCTAGATATCGCCCTGCAAGTGAAGTAAACAACGCTACATCTTGTCTGGGTACATCTGGGTACATCTGGGTACATCTTGTCTGAGTTAGAGTACATCACAACGCTGATCAACCGCTCGTAGCCGAATGGTACAATGTTCAACTAATGACCGGCTATTCGAGGAAATGAATCTCCCTATACATTCGTCAGGTGCACACTACTCACCGCAGCAAAGATGCGAAAACTGCATTCGTTTAGTCATGTTTCCTGAGTAATTTCCTCCTACAGATCAAGCCGAGAATCCGCGCAAATACAAACAAATACTATTTGACAGCTAACACTCACATCAGCTGAAGAAATTGTGGGTGACATCTTAGTCCCCTCATCGATGACAATAACTCATAAAATTAATTGGACGCGTCTTGATTATAATTCACTGTATGTCGTTTAAGCCTCGTTTCCTATTGTTAAGCTTCAGAAACACTATTCAAAACAATCCTTTGCAAACTTGTATGTCTTGAATATGATAAATTTGCTTAGTCTGAGTTCAGCGGGAGCTGGACCAATCTGAAAAATGGCATGGAATTTCTCCCATTATATCTCACAGGCTGATACGTGTCAATAACCTGTATTGATCAGCCAACTGCTGATCAAGATTGTAAAAATGTTTTGTACCAGCACACTTTTTGGTTCCTTGTCCTGTAAACTACCTCAATCATTGCACGTATACCGGCAAAATATGCTTGTTAGTTGCAAGGGTGCGTTCTACAGCATACCTGTCAGTAATGTAGGCCACGCTCGTCAATAATCGATTGACTGAGGCTGTGATATATGAGAATGCGCACGTTCACCTTACTGTTCACATCTCCATGATTGTCAGTTGAACACATCTGTCTTGAACACATCAAACAAACCAGGCCAAGCAGCTGTGAACTTAGTTGTGCTTATCAAGAACAACAAATGTCCACTGTGGAACTTTGCTACTAACAGCTGGTCAAGCAGGTGTTCCAATTACCTTCGGTTTTCTTGCTTTTACAACAAGGTGATTTGGTCGGAAACCCGTACGGGCAATCAGAATTCAGTGGCAGAATCCCACGCAGAAAATTTCGTATTCAACTTCGTAGCTCCCCTGTGAGTGACTCTAGATTCAGGCTATCGATGACCTTGGCTATGGGATCCACGCACGGTGAATAATGTAGGCTGCATGTGTGTGTGTGTGTGTGTGTGTGGATGCGTTTTGGCCACAGTCTCTACCCTCTGGATGCATCTTTCACAATTACTTGCATACTTAGGAGACTTCTGATCCGCACGAAGAGAAGAGTATCGCCGAAACTGTCCAAAACGTCGTACTGTTTCACTTGCGTGGGATGGAGGCCAAAATCTGGTTGACTAAGACACCGAAAATGAATAATACAAAGAACGTCAAAAGTCGATTCTAGGCCATCTAGATGCTGCGGGAATTTTGCAGAGGAAAAGTTATTTGTCGGATGCCTCAAACAATAAACCAGGCCATCGAAGTCAATTTTTTTAAAATTTCAAATCTAATGTTTACCTGTCGTTGATGTCTTGTTTTACCGCCGAATGTTTTAGCAATTTGTTTCACCAAAGTTTACCAACCTAACACGACTGGCTGCTGTCGGTTCTAACCGCAAGTATAAACTGACATCAAGTGCGAAATATCAGGGGTCATACATCGTGAGGTAATGTATTCCAAGCTCTTTTAGATTACTTCAAACAAACCGTTCAACTACTCGCAACAATCATAACTGGAAACAACCTACACGAAAAAGCCTCCGTCAAAATTTCACAAACATTCGACTTGTCTTCAAAAAATGTTGGCAAGATATTAGAACACATATCTTGTAATGAAGAAACCTCATAGAGCCGGATAACATCAAACTCATCAACATTCTTTCAGTCAGCAGCTGGATTTCCGCTTTCTACATTATAATAACCAACGTTACCTCCCTTTCGGTATCTGGACAAAATCAGATTCTGGTCCAAACGTGACACATTACCCATAGGGTTTCTGAAAAACCTTCGAAAGCCCACGACCGGTTCAGCTCTTCTCGGGGCTCATCAGGTAAGCAGAGTCCCCGATTTTCCGTAAACCTTATGTTGTGCTTGAACCAAAATTGCACGAAATTCGACAAATGCGCTCAGTCGCACACTAATTTGTATTGAGACATCTCGAATATCGTGCCAAATGAAACATGAGGCGCTCTGGTGCACCATATTCAGTTGAAGAAGAGCATGACAAATGAGAGATTCAGCTGGGTTCCAGGTGATTCTCTCGTGAAAATCAGATGGGTATACAAATGAATGTGTTTTTGTACTATCCCCACTCGGTTAAGCTCGAATCGCTGCAACCTTCCGATTGCCACGTGACCTTCAATGTTCCTCTTTATGAGTGATCCGGAAAAGTCAGGTCACATTTGAGAAATGCAGGGTTTAATTGTCTTACAATCTGCTTATCACGCACATCAAGGTAGGATTAGAAAGGGGGATTCCTCGCAGCCGGAGGGCGTCATTGCATCACACTTCTGGCAGACGCATGGTACAAAAACATCACTATCTTCACGTTCTTCTGGTTCTCCTCTATTCAGTATTTAGCATTATGAAGATCCGCTAGAAATTCCCTCAAAAATTTGGAACTTGTCTAGTTTCAACCGACTCAAGATGAATTCTACCTTCAAATTATGTGCGGCAACCTTTTTCTGGTCTGGTTGTAGCTATTCATATTGTCGTCCGTGTTCTTGGCCCATACTGCAGTGGATGAACGTGATATTTCGCTTAAATGTTGCAAGCATTACAGTGTATAAAGTATTACGGGGCGTTTTCGACACTGTTCTAAAAATGATTCTAAAGATTAAAAGCGACAGCGTATGTCTTCCGGGAAAAGAAGCTATGAGCACCAACAATCTAGATAGTCTTCTTATTCTGTCGTGTTCCATCCAACGAAGGATCATTGTGACTGAACTAATCGGAAGTCTTTGGGAGGACAATGTAACAAACAGTGTATACCTTAACATGGCGTTTCAAAATGTTTGTACTTGTTGCAAGCTTTTTGGCATCAAGAGGACGTGGCTTTACAGGTTGTCTGGCTATTTCGTCAACTTGATAATTTGTCACCCGGATAAGTCACCGATCAAAAAAATATGTCCATGATCTCAGTCCTGGTCCCCATGGTGGCAAATTTTGTGGATAGTTTGTTCCTCCGATTTTGAGTTTGCGAGTTTTCATCTCTATAATCTAATTTAAAACAAACAGGTTGACTCTGCATCTATGCGTTTCATGCAGTGGTAGGACTTCTAGTTGCGCTGAGGGAACTCGAAGTCAGACAGTGTGCACGTGTCAGGAATTCGATAATTTCCTGACTTCTCTGAGCAGACTTTAAACAATAAGAATAGATTCTCTGCAGCAAAAAGCGATCAAGTTTGTGATCGAAGGAGATCAAATGCGAAAACTGAATTTCAGCAATTTCCATGAAATCTCATAACAAAATCTATCTGTTTGGCGGAATGCAAAATGGGCAATTTCGGTTTTGGCGTTAATCAGGCTTTTCAGCGTCATTTCCGCAGACCAATGTCCGAACGACTGAACTTGGACAAAATTTTAGTTTTTGACCGTCAAACCGAGCCACGAACAACTGCGATTTGCTTCACACACAATTCCCAGTTACTATATTTCACTGCTAAACATTTATTTAGATTCATATCAGTAGTTTGAGATAAGAAGATTGGCCGCAAAGTGGAGCTGCGCGGTCGATATTCCCGTCCTTAAACTGGACAAACTTTGAGAGATCCAGACTTGATCCACTTCAGGATTTTGGTGGTTAATACAAATAATGAGTTAGTATCCTGTCATCCGTATGAGTAGCAGATCACGAGTTACTTTAATTTTGTTTGGAGAGCCAATTTCCGTCAGGCTGTCCGTTGGAGGATATATTTGTTGTATTGTGTTGTAATTGTGATCTTTCGATGAGAAGAAATTTAGGAATAAGTCATGATGACCTCGTTGTACGATTTGCTAGGCCTCTGAGGGCAGAGACCCAAAACGGGGAACCAGTGCCTTATCAAGACCTGGCCCGTAAGGCCCAGATTTATTTTTGCTTCATTATTGATCGTCACGAATGTAGTATATTTTTTTAGGGACAAAACGTTACCATTTATGTTCAATGGAGTTACAATCACGAACCGTAACGCCAACACAGATAAACAATGCTTCACTCACTATTCGGAATGATATTTTGAGGTGCAGTGGAATTGTGTAAACAATCTGTTGGGGACGAAGGAGTGGAGATCTATTGCAGGCTCTGCGTCCAACCGCTTCGGCTGCTTTTGTCACGTGGCCAATCGGATTCCCATAAATATAATGAGATGGGTCCAGTGCAACGTTGAATACTGCTGTAAAGCGTTAACAATAGACGGTATTTTGTCCAGTGACTAGAGTTTCTGGTTTGCGCAACTGAACTTTCTTCGTCTAAACCTTCCGGTTTTCTATCAGTGTAGTTTGGCTGTTGGCATCCATTTTTTGACCAAAGTAATGTCGTTAATTCCACCATCGTGATAATCACAAAACTCCTCACGACAAACCCATTTGTTGAGAGGAAAGGAAACCCGATTGCGACCTATTTTCAATCCTCCGAGGAGGCGGCAACCCCAGGAGTAGATCAATATATCTTCCTTAGATGGAAACCTACCATGGACGCAAACATTTGCCACAATTTTGAAGTGTCAGTACACGGCATCGCTACACATGTCTCCTGATCAGTAAGCATATCGTCAGCTTAGAAGGTAAAATCCACAGGCTTCGAACTCGAAGACTTCAACTCCCTATTTCCTCAAAAGTCTTTGAACAACATCTTCAGTGCCCGTTTAACAAACATATGGCCAAAGTCAAGCCCACCTCTGGGTACTTATCAGGTCCTATGCGAGAACCGATAAACATTCAGTAAAAATCATCTAATTTTCTCCAGCCATCTAAATTAGTCAGTACTACTCATAGGATCGATAAAAATTGAAGAATCCACTACCAGTTTTTTCGATTTTGTGACTTGTCATTCTGATTGAAACATAGGAAGCTTTGTGTGGAAAATTCACTTGAGCTTTATCATAAACCAGAGATGCGGGTAAATTTCAACTGAGTCTCACGTTAACACCAAGGTAAGTTGCAGATGAGTGTTCACCGCAACATATGTAGAGTTTGGTGTTCAAGCACGAAATACGCATAGTGGAAACTCCGGGACTAGGCTTACCTGATGAGTCCAAAAAGGGCGAACTCGGTAGTGGCCTGTCCAGACTTTCCTTCAACAGCTGGTTCAATCCAAGTTTAACGCATAACTGAAATCCGTGAGTTGCATGTGTGAATTAGCCAGTGAACACATGACGTGAAGGCAACAAACCACGGGTTTGATCCCGCTGTGTCTAAAATGGAAGACAGGCGCTCGGGATCCTACCCCACCACTGTTCAGCACCAGGTTGTTCAGCTGAATGTCACAGTATAGACAGGAAGGCCACAGTCGGTGTCTAGTCTGGGAACCTTTTCACACATCTATAACGTGACCTTATGAAATTGATCAATATCGACCGACACTGTTTTTCATATGCAATAGATATCCGTTTTATGTTTGCCTAACAAAAACCACGAGTGATCGGACCTACAAAAGTATAATTATATCAACCAGAAATATGTGGATACGCAAACTAATCTGAGGAAACAAAATGTTTTCAGTTTCCTGGCGACCTTTTAGGTGATTTACCGGCGTTCTTCCGAATGACTGATAGTAATCAACACAATCATCCAAACCTAGTTGACCTAATAAAAGTATCGAAATTATTAGAAAGATTTGATTGGTTTTTTTCAAGCAACCACACAGACTAATTCGTCCTCTAAAGACCTGAGAATGGCTGATCGCCAGACTGAGTTTGACTTGTACGATGATCAGTCACGAACCTATGACCTTGTTCCTCTTAAAAATCTGTCAGTTTATTTCCTTGCAGCACACGTTCGAGCTCTCTCTTCGGCTGTTGGTCGTCGTATTGTACAAAATTTGGACTGATTTCGCTAGTGTTGTAAACATTAGCAAGTAAGACACCACGATGGATCCTTTGATAAATGGCCGCATCTGCTGCCACTCCGTTTAATTCACCGTTTCCTACGGACGATCGTAGATGTTACAGCAGGGTTCCACTCTTACGGGATAGAAAGTGACAGATGTAAGATTCCATTTCAGGTGCTAGCCTCACGGGTCTCACTTCAAGAGTATGCGACAAACTGCATTTTTCGCTGTGAGTATACAGGACTCGTTTTTACATCTCCTCATCAAGGAGACCATCTTGGTGCGCCCAAGCTTTCCGACATCTGACTTCCTTCTTACTAGTACATTATGGATCTTTCATGAATAGCAGCCACTTTGTTATGTCCGTGTTTTCGTTCGAATACCTCGCCGTCCAAAAACGGAATAGATCTGTTTTGCCCTCTTTAACTGAATATGCTGCACAAAAACTACCTCATGTCAAAACTGGCATTTCATTTGAAACAAAAGACGTTTTCTCGGCCTGACACTACTTAGAAGATTGTCAAAAGCTTGACGGAACACTTCTCTTAAGGTTGATGAAAACTGTTCATCCTTCTTCGGGTTCATCAGGCAAACCTAATCCCCGAGCTTCCGTTGCCCTTTTTGGCAGGAAGGTCAGAGTTGTGAAAATAACCTCAGAATGCCCGGAACCTACGAAGACCCTAAAACTCCACCAAAATCTCAATAGGGAAGCCGGCAAGCATCCAGGTCAGTCAATCACCAAATCAATTCAGCAAAAGCCGATGAGTGTTCAGGCACGCCACAGAAGCACGTGCGTTCAGGCATTTCATAAAAGCTCGGTCGATTTTGATGGGTGTTCACTACACGCCGATCAGACAGTCTGGATCAATTTCAAAAAGTGTTGTTTATATAGAGCGAGGCCGTTTTAACTTTTACGCTTGCTTGTTGTGATAAAGCTGTTGTGTTCTTTGATGGTGAGTCTTTTTTCGGCATAAAGGCACTGGAGTGGGGACAGCAGTTGGATATGACACTTATGTTATACGTAAACCCAGACAGTTCTCATTTTTACAATAGTTTGGTTTTAACGGGGACTCCCTCGGGGTAAAACCAAATTTCCCGTTTATGGTATTCCCTGACTGCACAAAGACTGCTCCTGGCTCAAGTTAGTATGGTTTTCGAGATGTAGCAATTTATTTTTTGAAGTACAACTATTCAGAAGGCTGCTGAAGTACATTATAAACGAGAGATTCAGTTTAGTTTCCCATTAAAGCCGAATTGGTGCACTAATGAATGTGGTTCGCAAAGTGCTTAGAGCTCTTTGACAGCCCACTACCGGCTGTGTCCTTTTTGGGGCCCAAAAGGCTGACCTAATCTCTGAGTTTCCATCAATTTTATATTCTAGTTGGGCAGAAGAGGAAGTGTGCTCACTTGAAAACCAAGTTGATGTTAACGTGAGACTCGAATCCATTCCACTTTTTCCTCCCGTACCTCGTGCCAGCTGAAACACAGGGCAGTTTTGTGCAGCAGTTTTATTTGAGGAAAATGAAGACGGCATTTTTTCTTCCGCTGACTCCTCCAACAAGTTCCAAAAGAATATTCGAAATTCAGACAACTCGATACGTGACGATTAATCAGTCTTGACTGTATTCTAGGCGCAGTATTTTCAAAGTTGGGCTTCAAAGGAGTTACGATCAAAAAGATATCGATTAATCAGGTCCGAACGATTTTCTTGATTTGGCATTTCATCCACCAACCAAGCTGAAACTCAGTCCTACAAAGTGGATTGAGGAAAATATTAAAACCGACAGCTGCGTGCTGAATATGTCATTTGGTCCCCCTCGTGAATGAGATGTGCTCGGGTGGGTAATTTTTTCTGCAGTTCAAACATAAACACACAGACAATTAGGGCTTCATTTGAAAGACAACTAGAACACATTAGAATTACCTGTCAAGCGGAGTTGTCCACGAAGTTAAATGCCTAATAATCTAATAAGGACTGATAGCATTCCTCTTCTGGCCATCCACAGACAACAAGGAGTGAGTGAATGTAGATTGTGAACGTAATGCACTACTCATAAGGTTGCTGAAAATTCTTCGACAACCCACGGCCGGTTTCGCCCTTTTTGGGGCTCATCAGGCGGGCGGAGTCCCCGAGTTTCCGTCGACCTTATGTTCTACTTGAAACCAAAAAACACCATAAACGAGAGATTCAGCTGGGTTCCAGGTGGGTCTCTCGCAAAACCAAATTTGTTTGCAAACGAGTGTATTTCGCTAGATTATGAACTGTTACAGACAGCTGGAGCCACGGCACAACATAGAAACTGGCAATTCAGGAGAACACTCTCATATACATCAACATATTATCAAATACGCACAAACATGTGACATAAAGTTTCTATTCGTTCTTGGTCAGTTGGCGAACCTGGCACATTCCATATTTTCGTCCTGTAAGTGGAAACAATTCATTCCGAGAAGCCTAAAAGCACTGTACAGCTGTTCAACCCTTACGGGGAATCGTCGTAAGTGGCTTAGAAGGAAGAATAATTCCCATGACCAGTGAAAGTTCCATCTGAGACGTCCTCACTCAAAGAGCCAGTCGACACATGTCCACGGGATATAGATTCTATGACTGAAGGTTGAGTGGCGTTATGTCCCGTATAAGAGTAAGTTAATTACGCTGCCGACCAGCTGCTGGTGGCCGAACGGTTAAGTGTTCAGTGGATGGCCGGGTGGCCGTAGATTCGAAACTTCCAAGACTCTTGCCATATGCCCGCTGTTGATGATTCCCAATAAAGATGAAACGGATGTACAGTTCGCTTCGGCTTTTCAGCATAGATTAGTTTCAATTACTGGGCAAAATCTCAATCGAAATCTCCAAAATCCCTTTGCCCGACAAACATTCAGATTTGTCGGACGGCCTAGCAATGACGATGATCATAAATTAGCGTTGAAAAAACTACTGGTAGTTCAGAGGAATCTGAGCCATAGCGGTGTGCTGTCTGAAGACCGGGTGCACCACAACAAAACCCTCAGTATGAACGTTTATTCTGGGGTCATGAGTGACGTCTTGTAGAATAATGCAACCATCTGAAAAACATGTTCTTCCCTGTTTACAGTACGCCTCGATCTGACTTTCATGCATTCAGCTGTTGTGCGAAACCTCAGTGAAAAGGAATTCAACTATGCTATCATTTGTGTGTTTTACTTCATTGGATCAGCTGACGGTACAAACATTTTATGCAGTTCTAGAAATTGCTTTGTTTATATCAATATCGTTCTTGTTTGAAGTAAGACAGTGGAGCATCAGTGTTTAGTGCGGTTGTCATAAAAGGTACGTCGTGCGGTTTTTATTTAATCAAGAATGCGATATGGTGTACATGGTATATGAAATTTCATTTCTCCTGCCTCTCAAAGAGTTTTCCTTCACCCCTGAAGTTCAAGAACGTCCCCTTTAAGGAACACCAAACGGGACTAACATTGACGCAAATAATTCAAGACTGAGTGACTAATTTCTCTCCAAGCGCGTTACGTTACTTCCACCGCACACAATTTCAACCTTGAAGGCATACCGGAAGTCTGAAATTATACGTCGATGATTGCTCCGTTCAACTGGAATTATCTAGGTTAACACATTTAACTCAGTACTTCAAAGGGTGGTGAAAACAAATCACAATTTATCGACCTTCACTCCGACAAAGACTACGGTTTATCGAAGTTTCACTTAATCAGCCATCGATTCTCCGATCTTTATTTCACCAAAGTATCTCAATTCCAGTTATAGTGAGATGATTTATAGTCTAACCTAGCTTCTACTAGCTAGATGGACTTTGTTTCAGCATGGTGAAGTAACTCTTTACGGAATACAAGATAAGGCGTCTGTTCATTTGTCTCTACAATCCAAGCTCTTGAAAATTGGCCTTGATGATCAATCACAATGTTAGTAATCGTTATCCCGGTCGAACAAATTGGATCTTGCCGCAGATGGCGAACGAATGAATAAGCGGCTTTGAAAAAATCAATACTATGAGTAGTCCCTTTAACTTCCGACTGTGTGAAAGGTGCTTTTTGGTGCTAATTTATCTTGCCGAGATTGCCAGTCACTTGTATTCATTTGTGCAACCATTCTAACGTCTCTTTTCCAAGGGTCGCAATTTTCATACAAAATTATCTATTCGCTAGGTGCTCCCATCTGTATACGAATTTGGTTTCTACAGGAGACTCATCTGAATCCGAGCTGGATCTCTCGTTTATAAAGTTTGGCGGAAACCCGAGGCTGCGCCAACCTAGTAAGCCCCGAGAAGAATGAAACCGGCCGTGGGCTGCTGAAGAGCTTTCAGTAAACTTATGTGTATCATGCTACTTCTTGAAAGTGCATTACTACATCTCAAATATCGTGCCAACTGAAACATGAGGCTTCCTGGCGCAGCTCATGCAGCTGAAGATGACCACTATAAAGGAGAGATTCAACTGGGATTCAGGTGAGTCTCCAGTCAAAACCAACTTCTCATACAAATGAGAGTATATAGCTAATTCCGTCCAATTAGGGTTCAAGTAAAACTGGAGGGAAACTCGGGAACTGGGTCTGAGCCCCAAGTAGGGTTAAACGGGTCGTGGATTGTCGAAGAATTTTCAGCAAGCTTAGGTTTAATGTGTTGCGTCTGGACAAACTTCTCTTTTCAGTAACAGTCTTGCATGTGGTGTTTGCCGTTCCTAGTTGACCTAAACTCTTCGCCGTTCCCTTTCTTATCATTTACCAGCAGATTGAAGGGTAGTTCGATGACTACAGCATTGATGATGCAATAGTACGTTGAATTGAATTTTCTTGAACTGAATGGTCGAGGAACTGAGGATCGAAGAACTGATTTCAGTGGACTGAATGAAACTCACAAGATCGTCCTTGACTGAGATGAAGTGTGCGTTTTCCAGACTTTAAAAATGGCGTTTCTGGTTAGTGGACGCTAGTAAATTCAGTCGTTTTTTCTCTCCTAGTCATGGAATAACTAAGCGCAAAAAATATTCGGTCTAAATGCAGCTGAGAAAGGAATGAACCTGTCTGTTTGAATGCAGTTTCAACAAGCTAACTAGTCAGTCCGTTGTACCTAAACATTCCCCGTGGGACGGATAGACAAATCCGGTCGAAGCTCCGTCTTCGTTAAGATCTGGACAGGCTCAATGCAAATTACGATTTTTTTATCGATATATTTGAAAAGTGTAAAAGGTGTGGGTCTGGCGCTTTGAAATATCAACCACAGCTCAGCAGTTGTTCCCTTGATGAAAGGAACACTGAATATCACATGCTAAACAGTTCAAGTCATATGCAGGCAGCATACTGATGTTTACAATCAGCGAGAGACAGTCAACTATGGTTTAAAAAATTAGTGCGAAGTTCAAAATAGGGTACATTATGAGAATAAATCAGGAAGGATCTAAAATAGATTGACACCGTTTCAACTTCGAGCAAAGGAAGTATGGCTTAAAAATGGGAACAATTGCTTCAAAAGCAGGAAAGGCAATCAGGCTATCCGTAATAGTACGGATGGTTCACTGGCTGGTTCTCGTTGTGTAAACAGACTAGCGGGAGTAGGTTTAGATGTTTATTTTTCCAAGCGTCGTACATGAGCATGAGAGTAGTGAAGCCAGTGGGACCAAAACCAATTCACAACCGATCGAAATGCATTCGCTCAATGCGCTGAATAGTACTCAATTGCTGGCCATGTTTTAGGAATGTTTAACGGACGGCTATCCTATGCAGAACAAACCAAGAAAGCATGTACGCGATGACGTGTACATAGTGAAGCCAAAAACAGACAGTCTAATTGCTGGATCAATATCTTGTTGATCGGCATCCACAACAGTAATGAATCTATATCTATATCGGTGGAAAGCGTGTAGTCACGCTGGAAGAAGGAGACACCATTTATGCACGCTTTAGCCCAGTCAAAATTTCCCGGATGGTGTGGGTAGCTTGCTTAGTGGTGGCACGGTGGATTACATGAGCACCCTGCTTTGTCAACCCTCAACATAATGAGAAAATAGTCGCACGACCACATGACCTACCAGGATGACAGCCGGGACAATGGGATGAGTTGGTTAACTAAGTCCATCCGCTCCATCCTGCGACAGAGATAAACTGTAAACGAATTTTGCGTGAAAGGGAGGAAGCATTAAACTAGGTGAAAAACGCTTGAAACCGATTGAGTAATCATCGTTTCGTTACCAAACTTTTCCGAAAAGGGAGGAAGCATTGTTTGTAAGCTAGGTGCTAAAACAAATTTAGGATGAGTGTACTTGAATCCCCA
The DNA here is from genome assembly GCA_004794785.1 of Opisthorchis felineus. Lineage (NCBI taxonomy): Eukaryota > Metazoa > Platyhelminthes > Trematoda > Opisthorchiida > Opisthorchiidae > Opisthorchis > Opisthorchis felineus. The sequence goes on along the minus strand of SJOL01009318.1, from coordinate 68,905 downwards.
TGACTATTGTCTTTCATACTGTCATTGTTTAATCCAGCATGATTTGGGCATACCAAGTATTGTGTCACCTATGATCTTTGATTTTGACGCGGTTAGTTGGAGTTATATCGTTAGAAAAATAGGCAGTGAAATAGCGATGGACGAAGAAACGGTTTGTGCAGGTTGGTACCGTTTTCGAATGCTACTCTCAGTAGCAGTACACGTCACATCAGTAACAAGCGAATGTACAAACCGATGCTAAACGTTCAAACTGTTCAAATTCCGACCGGAAGGCAAACACTGTGTAACCGGTTTACGTGAACCTTGGTGGACACAACGTCTGACTGAGGTCTTGTTGTGAACATGGGTGGGTCTTGAATAGTGCAAAGATAGGTCAGTAAACGTGGTCTCGCCCTTGCTGAAACTATATCAAAGACTGAATAAATGTCAAATTCATGGGCTTATGTCATAAGAAGGTTGAGGATGGAAGAAGCGGGAGTTCAGCCAAGCCTAAAATGTCTTTTATTGGATTGCTTCAAGGTGCTCTTAGGAACGTGTTCCTTTACACGCTTCCTAAGTCTCGTTCCATTTCCCCCTAAATAGATGTTGTCACTTGTACCGAATTGATACACAGCTAGACCAAGGAAAAAAGTTCGAGATGAGTTGATGCTCGTGCAATACAGCACAACGAACAAAGCAAGGGAACCAACTGCGGGGGCGGAACGCACGCGCAATAGAATCCACCAATAAAAAAACGAATCGCAGCGTGCGCTGATTGGGCACATGAATATTGCACAACACGTTTTCTCCTCAAAAAATTTTGTAACAAAAGGTTCGTCTACCCATTGTATGGTTTGAAACAGGGGGTTGATAGATCATTTCTCTTGGTAGGTGGCATGGAGCGTAAGGCCTGTCGCTACTTGACTATATGGGGCTTGGAGGGGAAAGGATGGCTTTCGGTCTCAGTGGTTCACTGGTTTAATACCGTCTTCACTAAAAACACAGGTGGGAATCAAAGGATGTGAGGTGGCACTGTTGGGCGACTATGTCGAGTATTTCCTGGACTGATAGGGCGAGTCCAGATGAGTTCCTCATCCTGAGCTTTTGATCCGTTGTACGATTACTCCGGATCTGCTTTCTACTCGACCTCACAGAAAATTTCCAAAATAAGCGCGGACATTGCCTGTGGAGGCATGCAATGTTGCTCCACCTTGTTTTCCCATGTGAAGGTTTCTCCTTGGGTTACACTGCATGATCAAACACCACTTCCGAGGGGAAAAACCCGCCCTAGAAACCCTTGGCCTGGAGACTATTGGTTGGATACTTACTGAGTTAGAGATTTTTGCTTGATATGATCGTCTAGAGCTATCCATTTTTTGTTTCACACTTCTATTTCTCAGTCTCACAAAACCCATCTAGAGGTACCAATAAGGCTTTTAACTTGACCTATGGGTTGCAGCTCATAGGGCAGGTTACTTAAATAGTGATTTGCTTGAAAAACGAAGAAAAAGAGCAAGTTCATGATCTGCAAACTGAACTTAATTATCCATCACCAAAAGCTTTGAAACTAAAAACTACGCAATCAGTAGGCCAAGGATGTACACCGCTTTAGTTGTCACAACGTGGCGAACCACAAAACGCTTTCGACCACTGTGAGAAGGCGTTCGTAATGATCAGGAACAGATACTCTCTCATCGAACCAGCGAGATCCAATGACCTTGCAAGATGTGAAATGAAACCGTCTGACAGTTTATCGAGAATTAGGTAACCAATGCACGCTATCCGCGGCTACCGAAGTGTTGTTCAAATTCTCCCAAATGGAAAGCCAATGAGCATGACTTCGAGAGGAAGCCTTCTTTAGGTTAATTACAGATCGTCATTTGTGAAATTCCTTCAACAGTTGGTGGCGAATTTTGTTCCACCCAACATTATACAATCATCCAAGATCTTAATGCATCTTTGTGAAGAAACGACTGTCGATATTTGGTCCTTACTTGCACAGACCATCTATTTCGGAAATATCAAATAACCTCCCGCAGTAGATGGTTATGCTTAGTTAGTCTGGCAGTTGCATGACCGTGTTTGATGATTTGGATGTCGCCTTTCAAAATTTGCGCATTGGTCCACCAAGAGCACACCCATAAACGGACCACGAGCCACTCATCAGTAATAAACTTACCAACTAAACAGAAATCTATCTTCGAATGTCCTCATAATTTGCCCATCCCCTCGCGCCTTTCTGGTGAGAATAGCGAGATTACGTCAAGCCAGCGTTGAATTAACTCGTTACCCAGGTCCATACATTTTGTGTTCCTTGAGTGTAACAGTAAAGCGTCTGTCATCTTCCGCACTGACAAACTTCCGTTAACTTTTTGCATAGATCTCCCATCGTCAGGTAGCAGAACATGCAATCTCCGAAAGCTGTAATTTCAGCAGTTTGACGAAGGTGTCATGTTTTGGTTTAATCAATTTAAGTTCTGAATACGCAAATGTAGTTGTTGCCGGTTGATGTCGTATCCATACACTCGCACCATGGGACCTAAACAATAGCTTCATTACTTTTCAACCCACTTAGTCTAGTTGGATTTAACTGAAATATAGACCAAACCATTTTGCATACTGTTGAATTAACAAACGGAATTGACGATCCGATAAGGCGAGTGAGTATGAGAATTTCAAGCAAGGAATCGTCTCATCTTTTCGATCCTTGTACCTTACTAAAAAATGTTCACACCCCGTGGAACTGGAAGTAATATTGATAATAATAATAATAGAAATAATAAATAATAACGACGAGAATAACAATGGCAACAACAATTACAGTTCAGCGATAACATCATTTCGGTGCCGAGATATCAGGTCATCCATAGAAAGCACGAGGGATGAGGTACTGCCAAGCTGCCGAAGCCTAGCTAGGAGCAGTCGAGAGTCTGATGTTGGGTCCGAATCATGCTACTTCCGGTCACGACTTAACCACTGAGCTATCTCAGTCGGAGGCGGTACTTGCTAATATGCGCCAGTAAAAATTCCTACCTTGGAATGAGGTGTTTTAGAAGAGTTTGCTAAACAAACTCTTCTGAATCGATGACTTCTTAATCGGTTCCAAACTTTTTCCGATTGATAGATTACGTATGCTTTGTGTCCAACCTCAGCATCGTCTTGCTAATCCGTACACACGCACATGTATACAGACACAGCCGTACATACACCTAAGAAGGTATATAAAACTGAAAACACCCTTCAGTGTCCGATTGGGAAAATTGTGTTTGGCTTCAATAAAATCCGTTTAGATTGAGTGACTCTTCGCTTATCAGCCAAATACTCGACAATTTCGTTCGACAGTATACATGTTAGTGCTCAAAACTTACCGTTGAGTTCATGATCGAAGTTCAGCTGAAGCCGATCTGTTATTAAATATTTCTGATCAAGAAAACATGACTGAATCATTCGGCATTGGGTACTGTTTGAATATCTTTCATGACCGAACCCAACTGAGGTAATGTGTAGCGTTCGTACGCATTCCGCCCATCCAAGTTCTCTGTGGAGGAACGAATCCCGTGCCGAGCGTATTGTTATAGGCAGCGGAAGAGGGATATGCACTACACCAAATAAAATGAAGTCATTCAGTCAGATACAGCACACACCGGAAGTCAACCGGTGATTCCATGGTGGAACAATGCCTCACGTATAGATTATGGGAAACTGATGAGGAGAGCATCGAAACAGTTGTCACTCAAAAGCATTGAATCCATCACTTACATACATCGTGTACTTCTACGTCTCAGGATCAGGCCATGGAATTTAATTAACCAACCTGTACCATTATCCTGATTGTCATCCTAGAAGTTGGTATGGTCGTGCTGCTATTTCCTATTTGGGTTGAGAGTTAGCGGAACTGTGTTAAAGGTGAGGAAGAAGGGGTTTGCATCTAAACCATAGTGCCATCGCCAAGCACGCTAATCGCTCAATTCAGCCATTTCAAGTGAGGTTAGACATGCATGCTCAGTCCACTCTATCCTGCACGGCTAGTCGGCATGAAATGCATTCCTTTCTGTTGTGGTGCAGGTCGGCAAACAGCGTTACTATATCTCTACGCACGCTCTACAGCAGTGCAACGTAATATAATACATCAAGTTCAAAATCAATTTAGGGAACGTCAATGAACAAAAAAGGACAATTTATCTGACGAAGCAAATCGGATCGACTGATAAGCTGTTCATGCATGTCACTCTGGTTTCAGTGCGTGGTTAGCAGACAGCGTTTGTCTTTGCCGGAGAAGTGACGCAGTGCAGTGAGCATTGTTGTATTCACAAATCTTTATGGATTTGGGTTAGTATGTTTTGTCCATTTGTATTACACATGGCTAATACATAAGAGTGGATCTGCAAGAGATCCACCTGAGTACTCCGAACTCTCCGGAGTAGTGTTTCTACAAAGGTGCTGATAATGGCATTCTGTGTCCCTTGTTGTACAGAGCAAGCCAAATGCCGACAAAAGCTAGTTGTTAGTATTTCCATACGGCGGATGCGTCTTATGAGTAATGCGGGTTAGCGGACGACGCCGTGCATACGCAGTGGGCTTCAGCTGCTCTGTTGTCCACATATGACCTTACACGTATCGCCCAACAGCTGCCTGAGTTGGTGGCTTCTGAACAATCCCCTGTTGCTCGTGCTTCAGCTCTGTTCCTTCGGATTTATACAGGTTAGTAGCAGATGCGAGTCAGCAAAAACCGAATGTAGCACTAAGTACGCTGCTCAAGGATCCATCAACGCAACTCCACAAAAGTTACCGACGCGTTGCGATTTCTGACCGCAGATAGCATGAAGTTTCCCTCTAATGCCTGGTTAGCTTGTCATCCAATACTTCGCACTGCATTTCTTATGTTACCCCGGAAATCCGGTAACAGGGGATCGTTCGGCCACACAAGACACTCGAAACAGCTCAACACCGACACACGTTGAAGTCGAAGCACCTAAGTTTCCCCTGCCCGAGAGACGTACTGTCGGAAGTTCATATGCAGTCACTGTGATGAAAAACTTTCACCAGTTCAGGTTTCCGGTGTTGACTTTCCTACAGTATTTGTTGAGATAAATAAACCGAGGTCAGCGGGTTACCCACAAATTTCAGCATTATATGTCATAAACAATGTTTTTGGCAAACAAGGCAATTTTAGTGCAAAATGTTCTTTAATAAACGAAGTCGCGTCTTACAAGTGGACAGTTGTGTTTATTTCTGTCTGTATTTTCTATCTCGGCCGCTTTGTCAAAGGGACCGGATCCGGATTTCGTCTGTTGCCAAACGTTGCGCGCAGATGATCGATCGATTTTTCGTTAAACGAGACAAACGGGAAGTTGACCATCACGGCACAGGAGATAAAAATAACTTAGAATGTATGTGAAACAATGGAGATTGATGTCCTGGATACTCATTCTTAAAGCCTTGACTTGGCAAAAGTCCAGGCAATCATCGAATTTATTCCTCGAGCGGAATTGCAGTTTGGAAAAGCTGACTTTGTTGTCGAATTGGCGGTTGGTTGGATTGTGCAACAGCCGAAAGCAGTTCAAACTACCTGTGGATACGATTTCATGGATCTTTCTCGTTTATGGTCACATTAGATGGAAGGTTCAACAGATGAGATATCAGTTTTACCAACAAAAGATTTTCTTTAAGCCTTTGGTTTGTAGGCGAAGCCCGCTATTGGAGTTTTCGTTTTGCGCATACATAATTGATTAGTTCAGTCTGTTGAGACAAAAGTACGTCCTGGTCTGGATTCATCTATTGCGCTTTATCCAGAAAAGCTCTGGGAAATATCGTTTCCTACACCGAAACCTCCTCATTCAAGACAGTAGTGTGGTTTGAATAAGCAACAAGTAATTTTACAGTTAGCTATCCGGATAGAACAGTTCGTTTGCTCGTGCAGGTCGAAGAGATACAACCAGAGAAAAATTTGGTCAAACAACCGGCTTATTGCCATTTGCAGGTCTTCGCCAACGTAAGATCTGTGCGCTGTCTCTTCCTAAATTCCCTTAATTGCCCCGATAATCTTTAAGAACACGACTTAGATTGCATCATTTGTCCATCACACCACCTAGGCTGTCACCATAGCACAGTCATTCTGTACTGTTCCAACTCAACTCCTGTTTGGTTGAAATTCATTGGAATAGCAGCAAAATGATCTGGAATGCGAAAGCTTTTTGCATATGTGGTCACTAAGCCCTGTCCGCCCCAGGAGGTGGAAGCTGACAGCCGAGAATCCGTGTTAAACTAACTCAAATTTCTTTAATCTACCGATGAATTTACTTCTTGGGAATGAATGTGTCATTCTATGAAACGTAAGTATGACAATTTCCACTAAATTGAATAGTTTTGACGAACTTAGTAGTTGCCTCTTTTGGCCTCGGAAATGGAGAAAACATTTTGGAGAAACTCAGCAACCAATTGGTGTAATCCCAGCCGTTGGAGAAGCACATTATCAAGCCATCCACTTCGTTTGGCTACTGGTTGCGGTAAAGCTATGCCTCACCGTGAGGATCACCGTCAGAAAAGACTACTGGTTGCTGGCTGCTTGAAGCTCTCGTTGACTTCCAGGACTCTGGATAGAATATATATTAGTTTGGACAATGAGAGCACGTTCAGGAAATATTACAGTGGCCATTCTCTCAGAAGGGAGCAAAATGACTTCCACTCCGGCCGCTGAGCACGTGAAAACGGCTTACTAGATATGAACGGATGATTCCAACGAAGCACTTACATTCTTTGTTTGTGTGGGTGAGTTTATGTATGTGATACGCTGGCATGTGTTTCCGTATTGGCCCGTCACATCGGGATAGACGAATGGGTCCCTTTGCACTTCAGATTATTCCAAATGTGCTTTGTGCTGAGCCGCTTTGTGCGATCAGCTGAACACCCTGTGCCCTTTGTAAACCCATCAAGTCGGCCTGGACGGTGGACAAGTGGGCCATTCTAAACCCATCAGCTTGCCCATAACCGTCAAGCCAGTTGAGGACAACTGAAAGTTTGAGATCCACACGGTATGTCTGACGGTCCGCATCACTCATTAGGTGTAGTAGCATGTGACATACTAGTACCAGCCATTGTTCAGCTTGGTCTGCACAATGATGGTCACGAAGATTCCCTTCTTGTACCTTTATAGATTTATCGCTCCGGAATGTTCAGTGTGCTCAGGGGTATTAGCATTTGCCGACATACGCTAGGAATACGCGTGAATAAAATACTATTAGACAAAATACTTAGTATTCCAAACGGCACAATATGACACACTGCATGCTACATACTGCTGCATACCACTACATAGATACAAAATAAAATGACAACTCGGTAGCCAAAACCAGAAGTTATCAAGGAATCTTACAGGTTTGCGCTGTGGTACTTTATCGGACGATATCGGTGATTGTCTATTAATCGCCGGCACGTATATATATA
>SJOL01009318.1:8832-42519 GCA_004794785.1 Opisthorchis felineus | reverse complement strand
GACAAGTCTTATTACTACACGATTTTTCCAAGCTGCGTCTTTCAAAAAACAGATCGAGGGAATTTCATTGTGTGGAACTTAATTGTGAGGCCATATTACAGTGCCGCAAGACGGCAAATCATCACTGGTAAACACTGATGTTCTGCTGCCAACGACGATGACGATGATGTTCTGTCGGTAATGATGAACACAACTTATAGTACAGGCCATTAAGGGGGAAGCCAGATCTATGTGATCTAGAGACATGGCATCGCCATGCAACTATTGATTGCCTGTTTGGAATCCAACTAAGCTTCTCCTCTCGACTGTCTTAGTAAATTTGGAATCTACTGGTAAATCAGATGGTCCGAAGCCCTGGACAAAAGTAAAATTCTCATTTAGTCTTAACAACAGGCTCAGCTGAATTTTGTCTAGACCTCCCGTTTATACTACTCTTCAACTAAATGTGTTGCACAGAGACTACCTCGTGTTCCATCTGGGACAGTGCTCAAAATATTGAAAGATGTTTCGACTCTAATTATAGGGTGGAAGAAAAGTCTGCACAACCCATCACCGTTTACGGCCATCTCAGAAAACAACCTGATATCTTGAACATCGTTCCAAATGAGACACCTTTGTGCAGCATATCTAGCTGATGAATATCATAACTGAGAGATTTAGCTGTCTCCTTCAACACCGACCTGCTTTGTAAGTGAGTGTCTATCGCAACATACGTACAATTTGGTTTTCAAGGGGAAATTCAAACAGATGGAAATTTTTGAACTGGTCCTTCCTGATGATCCCAACAAGGACAAAACAGGTAGTGGGCTACCCGGAGTGAGTTTCTGCACCCACATGAGTAGTATTATTAACACGTTATCCTGTTTGCTAGACAGTAGTTGTCTCAAATTGAGAAGCAATTTGGCATTCACAATTCGGTCATTCCGCGGACTGAGAGGGCTCTCGAAACAAACCGAGAACATTATCACTTTTTCCTTTGGCTTTCCAGAAGTTTGATTACACAGGTTTCTGTGCTCGTACAATAATCTTACCTCCGATGGAGGACGCAAAATTGGTCTTTATCTGATTGGGTTTCGTTTCTTTATGGACGACGGCAGAACTCCTTTCTCATCAGGAATTTGTGTCAAACGCCCCTGTCTGCTCATCGGTCTGTACTTTGCCCCTAAACGCGCGCCATATGATTATGCTCAACAAAACACAGAATGTGTAAAAGCTCTACGTAGAAAGAAAGATCACTCGCGAAATTCATCTCCGGAGAGCCAGGTTCTCCACATACCTGAAGCTATCACAGCCTGATATATCAAATGAATGGGGTCGTTTTTGAGTATTACGTGGGCAGATATTATTAACAAGCCTACTCTCATACGACCTTGTTGATCTTTTCGCAACTCCGTTCTGTCGTCTGCAGTGTTCGCATCTACCTGACATGCCCTGTGCCCGAGTATATGGACTGTCTGTGACTGGATGAGCCTCCACTGACTTCTCTGTAACTTGCGATTTTACTAAGTATCCAGAGTATTCATTGACAAATGCTCTTGAAAATACTCAGGTACACCTGATGTCTCCGTAACCAAACACAAAGAGGAGAATTGCGATGGGTCATATAAATCGTCTGCTTCTAAAGCGTACACCACGTTGAGCAGGCATTTTGCCATCTTCCTCTTTGGAGAAGTAATACGCCGGAATTACTGTGTAGTCAGTAATTTTCCAATGGATACACGAAATGCGGTAAAAGTGTTATTTGACCTTGCCCAGAGATAGCCTTTTTCGAGACGTAGCGGATGAAAAACTGCCTTGGACTCTCCAGAATAGTGTCATTTTCAGTTAGAGAATTTTTATACGAGTGTATTTACGTACGGAAATGAGCCTGCCTTCCTCCAAAAATGATTTACGGTTCAGTGCTATGCGAGCATTGCAGTGAATAGATAATCTGGAAAACAGCGGTCCTGAGGTTTGTGCTCGCTGCAGCTGACGTGCGAAGAAGTTTAGCATATCTGGGTCTACATGCACTTAGAAGGTCCTACAAACCACTTTGTGTGAAATGCCACTACACAACGTCTTTTTTATGGTAGAAATTGTGATGCTTATATAGCGAGCATGTTGCTGACCCTTCGACCACGAAAGGTAATCCTTGTCAAGGAATAAAACATCACAAAAACCAACAGAGCAAACCCATCAACGTATTTTCAATGTAGATTTTGTCCTGAAAGTGGAGCCAGTTTATGCTGGAAAGCTGAAAGCACTGTACGCCTGTGGCAATGTTTTGGAATATAGGTAGCTCGGGTGCACTGCTTTGTTGGATTGCAATCCAACTGCCAAGCTCGGCGAATGGACCAACCACCAAACTGTACGCCTGTTTCATCCTTATTGGGAATTATCAGCAGTGCGCTACCCACGAAACTGCAGTGCGCTCCAAAATCTCCTCAGAGTACTAACGGTCAGCGTATTGTCACGTGGGTTGCAAGTGGTGGGGATGTAGTGCGTGTCGTGGCTGTTATGCACGTATGAATTTTCCAGCCACGCCAATAAGCTTGACAGCAATTTGACGAATGACGAATGACGAATGAACGCTAACGAATGTCGTCTTCAACTTCAAACTCAGACTCGATTTGGTCAGTTCATCGCAAACACAGTGTGAATCACTCTGGAAAAAATGATTGAAACAAGTCCAGTGGGTTATACTTTTGCTGACTGCAGAACACAACACATGAGTTAGGTGATGTTTGGTTGTGCGCTATCGATCGCTCCCAGAATCAATGTAGTCCGTGAGCAGTGATCACCAGGCCGCTGATCAGAGTTGTGATTCGACGAAACCGAGGTATGACATGAAAACCAGCGCTGCCTGAACTTGAGCAACGTTAAAATACTAGCTTAAAGATTGTTGATCAAATACGTAGGAAAAAATGATTACCCACAGCCAATCAAGTCATAATTATGGAGAGAAAGCTCACAATCAGTAGAAAGAGTGCTGGAAAGAAAGGAATATACCTCCCTTGTGACAAATCAAATCAGGTGACGAGTGTTTCTCAGCCACGTGGATTAGGTGTTAATGTGCAATGCATGCAATGCCGTATATAGGACACAAAATGGAGATAAAAGGTTTGTAAATGAAATACAGAGAAGAAACTGGGTAATGAATCACCATCTGGAAACCTTGCATGAAATTATACGATTTTTGGTGAGGAAAGACGTTTGATTGGGATAGCTCCAATGTAGTGTTGGCATGAGATTTAAAGAGAGAAGCTGGATTCCCTTTTTGGGCCAGCGATGATGGTTCTGTGATGATTTGGGCTGTTTTTGACAGATGCAGATAATTGAGTGGCGATTCTCACTCGAACATGAGGAAAGTGAATCAACTTATGCTTCCTTCGACCCCAACAAATCAGCATAACATAACCCCAGCCCACCAGAATGTGATTGTCATGGATTGGTTCGCTCATATCTAAATCCAATCTGATAAACCAAGGGTCCCAATGGTTGCAGCTTTCCTACACTCAATGAAATGAAGTCTACTTTCCGTCAAAAATGGGCAATTTCAAAGTTTAAACTGTGCAACATTTGACAAGAAGCACGCCCGGAAAGTTTCAGTTATAAAAATAAAGGCGGTTGCACTTCTTAACCATAAGATCATTCTGACCGTCTCCCTAGGGTATTTCTGGTAGTACTTTGCACTTCTTGAGCAGGGTATTCATGAAGAACTGGTTTAACTGAGTTCAACTTCAAAACCAAACGTTCCGTACAAAATAATGGGTTCATAAGTCAACGTTTTCAGTTTCTTAACTCATGTGCTAACGTTTCCAGGAATATTAAACAAAATACTAAATGCATAACAATATGTGACACCACCCATGTGTCCGGTGGGAAATCTAGGCAGTCCACTACCAGTTTGGTCTTTCCGTAGGCTCATCGGGTGGACCCAGTCCACAATTACCCATCAGTCTTACTTCATATTTGATTACACGACAATAAATACTTCGATATTTCAAATATCGTTCCAACTGAAACCGGGACACATTCAGCTACATAACATGATAAAAGGGAGGTTCAGTTCCTTCTCATCTGAGTCTCCCGTTAACAAAAACTCAGCTTGTAAATGTGTGTCGATCGTCTCATACGTAAAATTCATGAGCAAATTTGGATATTTGAAAGCTTTGAGATTAAGACTACCAGATGAGCTCTAAGAAGAACGAAACCGTTGTCTAGGCGTTTCATCAACTTTGTTAATGCTGTCGTGCGAGGGAGGACACTTCGATATTTACAACTTCATCTCAAATGAAACATAAAATGGACTTTATGCGGGACAATCAGCGGACAATCAATCAGCATTTCATTTAAAACTAGAAAGTTAAAGCAAGAATGTGAGAACTAATTACACTGCTGTTCAGCCGCTCAATGCCGAATGGTCAAATGATTAACCACTGGCAGGAAGGTCGCGGGTTCGAAACTCTGCGTTTCACGAGATGCTTTCTGTTGATCATTCTTAACAAGAATGAAACAGCTGTATAATGCTTTTCGGCTTTTCAGCATAGATTGGCTTCAACGACAAGATAAAATCTCAATTGAGAAGGCCCATCTACCATGCATTACGCTTCAGCTTTGTTCGAGATGTCTGGAACTGAAAGCTTCAAAAGATAAGTTAATACCATTTACCAGCTATCGCGCTCCACAGAGAATTCGGCCTTGACAACTACAGAATATTTGCTGCTGATGTAAACATTTCAACGATCGAATTGCCGACAATCGACCGCTTTTGCTGATCCCAAATCATCACAGTATCCTATTCTCAGTGAGAAACTTCAATACATTCGATGTGTACCAAAGTTGCCGTAAATCAAACAAAACGAAACGAAACATGACGAACCACGTCAGGCAAAGTCAATTAAAAAATAGGAATTCCTAGCTATCCCGAACTTTGTCCTAACTGCCTTCCAAACCTATTCAAACCATGCAGGAGAAGGTAGGTCGTAGCTATGTTTTCTCGTTTTCATGCGGCAACATAATTCATCGTACTGTATGATGTGGTTTAGTGTGAAATTGCACAGTGGGCTCAGAAACTGACGGCAATGTGAGTTTTCTGCTACCGTATTACAAACTTTAACATTATTTCGGCTAAGGTTAACTGTGCGTCTCGTTTCTTCTAGAATACGGCCAGTATCACAGTTTTGTTTGTCGCTCCTCATTCAAAAGGCACCTGGTCGAAGTAGGTAGAAATTGAACAGTTAATCCTACAACCAGATGGCTTTAAAAGCCGAAAATGACAATTAGGATGTACTCATATCTGTGGTTTGTAACCACTTGGTTCAGCCGATTTGTACATCAAAACTGAACAAATGACCTTAATAGAAGTCGGCACAAATTCGGTCTTAAATTGGCGCCATCTTAATGGGTCGTCTGGCTTTTATTTTTTTCTCATTACAGAAAGTTGCGTTCTAAACAAAATTAGACAATAATTAGTAATCATCTTAACATGGACAAACTGTTCAGCATGGGTGTCTCCCACACACAAAAGGTCCGCGTCGTATTAAAAACCTATCCAGAATTCGATAGCGAAAAATTGTTCAGTGGCGGAATATCTGGCTAGCTAACTTAATTTACAACCTCCAGGCTGAACAAAAGGGAAAATTTCCCAGCTTCTATAACTCTCTAAGTATCTACGTTTGATCGTAGGGTGAGGCGATTTTATAATCTTTAACAGGGATTTCGTCCTTTAAGTGAAACCAATCTATGCTGAAAAGCCGAAAGCACTATGTAGTTGTTTCATTCGTATTCGGAATTCTCAGCAGTGCACATGTCACAAAACTCAGAAGGTCTCGAACCCGCGACTTTCCGGCCAGTGGAGGAACACTTGACCGCTTGACATCGATCGGCTTATCAAGTGTGTGATTAGCTGCCACTTAGGTAGGGTATCCTTATCCTTTAATCACGGAAACCACATCACGTGGTCATGTACTGATTAGTTAGTGATGACTTCTCAGAAGAGAGTTTCACTCATCTTGTGAAATTACTCTTGCTCCGATCCACTTATAGGTTGATGGTAGTGTGAGGAGATTTTATAAAATGTAAGCTTTCCTCTGCTGCTATAATGGTCAATATCTGACAGTTTTGTATGAGATACAATGAATTGTCAAAAGACGGTCATTCTTCATTCAAATAGGTTTATCGTACCCGTTGTTCATTCTGATATGATGTACTGTCTTATGTATACGTGCAGAGGCAGCTCCCATTAGTTCGTATCCCCTGGTCAAGTGTGAAGTGGCATTTTCGGTGATGACCTTAGTCCACCTCTTTGCGCCCACTTCTGAGCTTACAGACGCGGATTCTGGCCTAAGGGCCTCGAGATGCATTGTGAAGGAATTCCCATACTTGACCTTGTCCTGTAGACATCCCGTGGACGAACTGATTCGCTATTAAGAAGGTTGGCCCGACGGAACAGCCACTCATGATCGGAAGTCAGCCCCGGCTAGCAGCACGTATGTTAACACACACTCAACGCTACTCAACACAACCCCTGACCCATTGCCACGCTCCAATACGCCCCCTAACAACGCACTGATGATGTCACCTTGATTGTTGATAAAACGTTTGCAGTTAAATTGCCCGGCTCAGCGAACAACCCAACGACCATTCGACCGCTCTGCTTTCTGAATCCTTTTCTTCCATAAGATCAACTGATCCTGTCGTTGTTCCAGCTAATGCCACTGCCTTAACTGATACTGTTGCTCTGCTTAATCCAACATTGTCAGTTCAGCATCGCCTTGCGTCAGTGTGGTAACTGCTAATGTGCCGAACGTGAACTGTACGAGTCTCCGCAACCATCTACAACCAGTCAAAAATTGCCTAGCAGGTTTCAGCCGTCTATGGCGTTACCTTACCGGAAAGTCCTGATAATCAATCGATTGACACAACCAGAATAGTTACTAGGATTTCGTTTGAGCCGTCGGGCAAACCGGTGAAGTCGCTCAAGGTTAGACGTGTTCGCCTCTTCAGACGTAATAGTTCAGGTACTCCAGCGTGCTATGTTGGAGTAATGTTAACACAATCAACTCGCATGTCACCTCGCCAAGGCCAAGGATTTACACTGCTGATAAGCTCTAATAGGAGACCAACTCAAGTCCAGTGCTTTCTTCCCTTGGTGTGGACTCAACGGAATAATTACCCCAGGACAAGATGAAGACTGTCCAAAAGAGAGTGATGTGAACGTGGCTTCTACAAGTCTAGAAACCAACTAAAACCAAACAAAGCTTAACCGTTTGACCGTGACTGGCTAATCAGCTGTCACTTGGACAGAACATAGTGCTACTCATCCTTCGATAGCAGAAACCACATCACATGGTCACGGATTGACTAGCTCTTCCAGTGACGACTTCTCAGAATGGAGTTTCGGGAAGTCGCGGGTTCGAAACTCTGAGTTTTGTGAGATGAGCACTGCTAATGATTTCCAACAAAGGTGAAACAGCTGTACAGTGCTTGTTGGCTTCCCAGCAAAGATTAGCATCACTGACAGGATGAAATCTCTTAAAAATTGCCAAATCTCCTCACATCACCGTCAATCGAAAGCCGTTCAATAGGTTTCAAGCGTCTGTGCTGCTACCAGACTGGGAATTCCTGACAGGCGCGTCAGTTGAACACACGTATTTTTTCTCATGTCTAATGGGCCTGTCCCACAAGCTTGAGTACCGTTCACCGACCACGCTTTTGGTATTGCACATGGCTAGCCTTCTTAATCATGAATGTGGGAGGGTAGTGTCGTGTCATAATGATGGATGACACGGCTGACTCAACAATGAACACTGAACAGAATTTTAGGCGATAAATGAAGCAGCATGGCTAGTGAATGACACTCAGTCAACGTGTGATCTGTTCTCAACAGTAGTGATTCAGCCACGAATTTTGCCTGTGTTGTGACTTGTTCTGGCAAGTCGAATGCCGCACTTAAAGAAAAGGAAACCCACGATTTACAAGTCAGGTTGAAAGTTATTCAGAGAAGCATGATTGGGAGAAAGACGACTGGTGACCTTGAAATAGCCTGCAATTAGAAAAATCCGAATTCGACCCACAACAAACTTCAGGAGGTCAGTGAACGGAGTTTATCTGCGACGTTTTGAGCGACAAATTGCGGAAGTGGTTTTATGTTCGGACCGAACAGAGCACTCCGATGGCGCATTATATGGCCTTAATCGCATTATTGCTTTCTTATGAGGTCGGACATCAAATGTTTTGTTCATCAACTGGGTAGCTAGAAAGAAGAAAAAGTAACGAAGAATAAACCTGAGGAGTGGAAACTTTGATCGAGATTGTACTCTGTGCTTGTGGCTAATTTAAAAGCCCTGGAACAACTGTTTGTCTCTGTTGGGACTCATAAGTGGTACGAATCTCACTAGTGTCTAGAGAAATTCGAACGCCTGACCTTGCGGTCAGTAGTTGAAGATTATACCGTTTGGCCACAAGCGGCTAAACCGCAGTGTGATTAGCTTCCATTTCGACAGGAATTTGCATCTCTCATGTTTTAATCAGCATCATTACTGTGTGTGGTTAAGTGAGTGAAGACTTGTCAGGCTAAAGGTCCGCTCTGGTGCTCAGCTAACCATAGACAAATGGGTCTGGATTTCTCAATGTAAACAAGGGGTACACACTATGATGAAGCAACAAGCGGGTGCTTGTTGATGTTTCACTATAGGTTGGCTCCACTTTCAGGATGAATTTACGAATGAATGAGGGCATACTGGATACTCATTAAACAGATATCTGCTACAGAGCGTCGCCCTCTAGAACGCTGGTGATGAGATGTGGGAAATTCCCAAAGATCGTGTTGCTGTGCCCGTGGGATCGATATTGCAAGGCACATTAGCGTTAAATACAGGATCTGCTCAAAACCGTTCACTGTGTGAATGCATTGAGTAACCAAGACGGTCTCAAACAGACCGATTTCGATATTTATGGTCAGCTGTGTAGCACGCCTTCCGTTTGAGCTCTCTCGAGTCAAGTTAGTTTATCGCGACAAGTCAAAAACTGAAAGACATACAACCCCGAAATCAAACTATAAAGCTACGTTATCACGAGATTTCTGAAAAAACCTCATATTTGGGATAGTGAGTCACTCCTTGTGAAATCCGTGACAGAGCTGGATCATCACCATCTGTATCAACGCCTTCAACCACCAAATCCTTCGCTAAATGTCATTTCATTGGAGCCCCCCTAAATAAGTCTCTCCAAGGCGGCTTTTTTCATTTTGTGTTTGAAATTAGTCTGCTAGGTTGTTCAGGAATGAGGATATATACTCCTCTACTCCTTCGTTCACTACTGATGTTGTTGTTGCTCAGTCTGCTTTAAAATATATTGCTCACTTCCTGAAGGAGTAACTTTTTGTCCCGACTCTCGCTAGGATAGAATACCGCATACCCAGCATTGCGCAGAGATGCTGGTTAGGGAAGCTATCGTCGGGCATATTCATCTCCTGACACAACTGGTAGGTAAAGATTTTGAGGTAATCCCCATCATTTTCAGCTTTGCTCTAAAAACAGCTACTCAAGAACCCCGCACCCTCACAGTTGGAGGAAGCTGGTGATACTACTTGAACACGTCAGCTGTAGTGGACCTAAGGTTCTGAGTACCTAAGTTCTGAGTACTAATTTAACTAAATTATTTACCAAGGATTACTTACGGACGAAGTCCATGTTCACTAAATGCAACACTATAGTCCTGTTGAATATCTGATTCATGGAAGCTGATTTTTGCGATCCGACTTCACAAGTAAACCCCAACAATGTTCACTACAGTCGGCCCATGGCCGAAATTCCGTGCAACAGGCGTCCATGAACTGATCATGTTTAATTGAATGGCGAGGAAACGCTTACAGGTAAATTGCCAAGCCTAACGACTCGAGCAACAGCCACCTGATCAACCACCAACCAAATGCACCCAACCTACTAATATTCAAACACGCCATCAACAGGCAGCAGTCGATTAGGTAATACAGGTCTACGACCGCCCCTACAACGGAGTCCAGCACCAGGTTGAGCGAAATGACAGATTGAACGTCCTGACACATGCGCGTGTGCGTATGTGTATGCCGGGTTACATAGGTGAACGCGAATGCCTGTGTAGACCTACGAAGTACCGTGCACGGTAGACCGAAAAAGGTTTAAGACGCAACAGTAGATAAACGAATAGTTACGCAACACGGCAACAAGATGGCACATCGCATCACCGAGCTGTTGAATATTTGGGTCGGTGGAGTTGTCGACGGAATGGCACGATAGCGAACACCGCCAATGAAACGGACTATGTCTGCTGACACATTGTTTTGGGTGTTTCTCGCATCTGTTATTTTGCGGTCTAGAATCGGGAAGAAAACATATTTTCGTGTTATAAAAGACATGGAACCTTTAGCGTGCTAGTACTGTTATAAGTTGTTAAATTATCATACAGCTGAAGTTTGCATACATTTGCATACATTTCCTGGCTTTGTTATGACAGCCATTCTATTAAGCTTAGTTTCAGCAAGCAGGCAGGGGACCAACTGTGGTTCAAGATCACTAAAAATTGTGACGCATATTTTGACAAAGGTGTAGAAAACTCCGGCTTGAGCGGGGACGCTAGTGTATCATTTCGCTGTGATTCATGTGACCAGATTAATCGCTGGACCTCAGCTAGCTCACCGTTTATTTCGTCAAAATACTCCAGACTAGAACAAGCCTACAACATCTGATCAGCTGGGGAACAACATTCTGGTAGCTTGTCATGATTCTTCACAAGATGGCTTATTTTTACTAGAGATCTCGTAAGTGAAAGCAATCTACGCTGACAGTCCAAGAAGCATCTTACAACTATTTTATCCTTACTGGGAATCACCATCAGTGAGCATCTCACGAAACTCCAGGGAGTTTCGAATCCGCGACCTCCCGGATAGCAGTTTGAACACCTAACCGTTTGGCCACGAGCGGCTGATCGGCATTGTGATTAACTCGCACTTAGGGCAAGATGTACCGCTACTCATCCTTCAGTCACGGAATCCACACTGGGTGGTTACGCGATGACTGGTTTCTCGAGCTCCCGGGAGTTTCGTGGGGTGTGCACCGCTGATGATTTCCAATAAGGTTGAAACAGCTGTACTGTGCTTCTAAACGTTTGAACATAGAATGGACTCACTACCAACTTCACTGCTAGTTTTCTTTTATGCCCTGTCCACTTGTCTGTTCACGCAGCAAGTTATTCACGATTTACTCACATAGAGCGTTTTAGCCCACTTAGAAACGATTTTCTCGGAGAGTAGTCATGACGACGGTGACAACGGTACACAATTTTGTCTTTTTTGAATTTTTAGCTGTGCTAATTGATGGAGTCTTTGCTGCTTTCAACAGCCTCTACCGAACACACACACTATAAGCATTTTGGTGAGGAAACCTCTCCTGAGAATCCGGAGATGTGCACAAGACTGTTCAGCGATAAACAGAGTTGAATTTAAACAGCCACACGGGAGACTGATGTGAAAGCCATTCTGGGTCGCCTTAAAAATACTCTTCGCCGTGTGGTGTGATCATTCGCTTATCATAAAGGTGTTTTGGTTTGTATTTCTGTTTCTTTCGGTAAATATGGTGGACCCATCATGTAATGCGGACGAAAAGACAGGATTTTTTGACGGGACTCAAATCCGGGGCTTTTCGCTTGCCGAGTGAGTGCTCTACCAACTGAGCCACGACGGACACGATGTCTTTCAAATTGTTAGCTATCTGAAATCAATGGCGAATTGGCTAAGTAAACGAGAAGAACGAGGCTGTTACCGGAACTGACTTCGAACAACTACCGCAGTCGTCACGATACGGGAAGAATATACTCACCGGACTCTGGTACTCGTTCTCTACAGAGTGCCATCTTGAATGTTTGCTTTACCTTGACACTGGTGCGATCGACTGAATCCACTTAGTTTGTTCGACGAGAGCGCGGTGTGCGTTCTTTGCGCAATAGGCTGGACAGGGCGGAGCTACGTTGAAGCGAGAAATTTCTAGTGATGCTCTCCAAACCAGTGTGCCTATGTACTATTTTACCTTAAAGTGTACCATCAGGCGTACTATCAAGCTGATCATTTTCGTATAAGATTAAGCAAAGAAATCTAACATCTCATTCACATCAAACAACGGATAACTTCTAGCTCAGTTAGGGTCCAAAACAGTTGGTACACTGCATGACACGAAGTTGTTCAGCCGCTGTTTGCCAAGGTCACCACCATTTTTTCCACCTTTATGCCCCATGTGACTCACCGCCGATAGGTGTTGAACACACTTTCTATTTGCAGACGCAAGTTTTGCCGTTGACAGAGGCAGCACATCGAACAGTTGTGATCTTGTCACGTACTGTGTTTACAGTACTAGCGTTGGAAAAGTGCCTTACACTTGTCTCCAATGCTCCAGATATGTTGACTGCAGAGGGATTGGCTATCACAGATTTGTGTATTCATAGGATTATCAGCACTTAATTTGTCCCCCTTTCACGAACGGAATTTTATTGATGACGTTTTATGCTTTTATCACAGGATGGAGCTAAGTGACACCGGTTGCCCATCGGCTGAAACTCTCTTCTATGATATTGTTCAACTGAATGTGCTGCACAAAAGCCGCCTCATGTTTCAGTTGGTACGATATTCGAGATATCGCAGTATATTTTCATAAAGGAAACTACTCACAAGGTTGCTGAAAACTGTTCGACAGCCCACAACCGGTTTCGCCCTTCTTGGGGCTCATCAGGTAGGCTCGGTCTCCGAGTCTCCGTCAACCTTCATCAAAGAGATATTTAGCTGGGATTCAGGTGAGTCTCCCGTGAAAACCAGATTGGTATGCAAATGAGTGAATTTGGCGTATGTCATGTAATTTTGGATTCAAGTAGAACAGAAGGTTGACGAAAACCGACAGTTTGAGGCTACCTGATGAGCCCCGAAAAGGGTGGGACCAGACGTGAGCCGTCGAAGAATCTTCACCAACCTTCAGGGTAGTTTCTTTCATGAAAACATCGTTGATCTTCTGCAAGGTACAAAGCAAAACCTTGTTCACCTCACTGATCACGAGCTCATTTGTGCGTTGCAGTTTTTGTTGGCTGGACCTCACGCACACAAACAGTTCCAAAGAATAGATGAAACAAAATCAAGTGGACGTGGCAGCCACTGTCCGGATACGCGTTGACCTGTTTCGGTGGGGTTGCGTCCTGTACAACCCACTGTCCAAAGACCGCAAGCGCTGCAGTCGTCGAACAGGCTAACTTGATATGAAAGGCCGTACCATTATATCACCAAACGAGGTCCAATCATTCACGACTGCACCCTGCTGTCAAGTCGCTCTGAGAAACGGACAACATAATCCAGTGAGGATGATCCTTCCATGTCATGGGGAGTGGTATTGTGTCAATAGAAGCCGATTGTACGGTAAACATTAGGACTGGAAGAATCTGCCTTTGTTCACGGTAGAGTTGAATCCACGCGATATGTTATCGAACACCTTTTCCAATCTAAGATATAAACATGTCTTCATGTTATGCTAGTCTCTTTTCTGGAAGACCAAGTAAAAGCAAGTCAAGGTTGTGCCCAATCGACCGCACGCGAGGCAGTCGTCTCAAATGGCGACGAAACGTACGAAACCAACCGCCGCGAACAGATCAACCACCGGAAAATATATTCAGGCTACTTTTTTTTTGACACGTCGGTGTTCAGATAAAGCATTTCCAAAGCCTAAATGACCACGCTCCACGTTTAGTGTACAAGTGCCAGTCGATATTCGTAAAAATTTTATTAAACTTTATTATTTTTTTATTAAATTTTATTAAGAAATTTTATTTTAAATTGTAAATTTTATTAAATTAAAATTAGCACAGCAGTATCTAAGCTTAAATCACAAAGGGTATTGGTGGGCGCCTTGCAGACTAACTTCAAAGCTCAAATTGTGTGCGCAATCGCGCCATCACGAATGAAGGTCTTCAGGCAGTTGAAATCTTGAATGATTTTCAGACAGCTACCACAGTTTCAAATGCACTTCCTAAACTTGTCTGCTTTGCGTAGAGCCTAGCTAAAAAAAATCCGTCGTTTTTCTTAGTCCACATAAACTCCAATTCTGCATTCTGCGTTCGACTAACAGTTTTTCACAGTGTGCATAGAATGTCCTGGATTTCTCCTCGTACTCTACACCTAAGTTCAGCTGCGTTTATCCAGCCGATATAACAGCCCTGCGCTGAGGCGTTTTTGTCTTTTACTATGAATGAGTCCAAACGATGGACACTGCGATCGGCGCGAACAAGTATGAAACCATGTTCTGGCCTGTTACATCTGTCAGCTGCAGTAAGACAGGAGCGAGGTAGTTCAGTGGTTAGAGCGCGAATTTACTGACCGGAAAGTCCGTGGTTCGTATCCGACCTCTGCCTCTCGACTTTTCCTGTCCAGGCTTGGGCAAACTGGCAGTATCCCAGCCCTCAGGCTTCCTTCGGGTGACATGGCAGCTAGACACCGAAAGGGCGCTACAGCTGAACGATAGCTAGATTGCTAGCTAGCAGTAATTCAAAGTTGCAACATCTTTGTGAATTAATTTATCTCCCAGCTCATGAGCACTTGGGAACTCGTCGTCCAAAGTGGTGATGAGACCACCTGGATAAGCTAAGTCTGGTAGGTAAAACCACCACAGTTTCGGCCGAACAAGTAACAGAAATACGTTTTTTTATCTACTATCATACTATATCAACTCCCATATGGTATCAACTATCATACCAGCAAAATCTGAAAGGTTAGCATAGCACTGGCTTGTGAAGATCGATCAATAAAGAGTCGATAAACCTGGGTTCACGCGATTCGCAGCGTGGCATGGTCAATCAGACTGATGAAACCGGCTCATTTTTGAGTCCTGTTTCGATAGTACATCATACTTTCACTTTCGTGACCTATTCGACTAGTGAAATAAAATATGCTTGGAAAAATTCTCTCTTGTTCGACTATCAAGCCTTCTGTTAGTTATATTGACAACCGCGAATGCAGTTGAAATGCTAAGGATGACGTGGACGTTTTGTTAGGTGGCAGAATCACTGACGGATTGAGTAGCGTCAAGCAAGACAAAACGCTTAGTGTCCCTTTTCAAAGCTCATTATCGCTGACAAACCGACGTATTCTGTGTGCTTAGACGTTGGAACAGAGTGCTGTGAAAGAACAGCAAGTGTTAAGATCAATTGCTGTCTCTTATAGAAAACAGAAATGCCTCCAACTATTTTCTGCACATTTGGACTATTGAACGTCCTTGATGGAGATACTGTAAAGTGCTTGTAAAAAAATATGAATGAATGAGCCGGATGTAGTGAAGCTGACATCTGTAGGTTGGACGTTTCCGTTGTAGTGCCTGAACCGAGTCATAAACACACAAAAAACGACAATCTCTGGCCTCTTGTTAGGAATGTCCAGGCAAGCAGTATCCTTTAGAACAGAACACTTGGTTACTCGGACTGTTTATACAACGGGAATCCTCTTGAGAGTTTTTGGGGAAGTATCATGTCGTAAATTTGCAAATTCGCTAGTCTATATTTCCTGGTCCATCGGAAGGAGAACAACGGCTGATCACCAATGTGTACGTTTTCTATTCTAGACCAAAGTTCCGGATCCTAATTCGCTTGTGTTTGAGGAACACTGAGAAGTGGGGTCAAGTAAATTATCACCTCTTGGGAGGACATCAATCGCAACTGCCTTACTGAAGCAGGAACTAATCGCAGGTCTTGCTGCGGTAAGTTTAAATGATTATTCATTCAGGTCCTCCCTCCAAACTATGGAGAGACTACGGTGACAGCCTGATCCATTGTTTCTTTGGCCTCGCAGTGGTATGAACTGAAGCAGAAAAGTGCAGCAGGGGCGCACAATATAAAAAAAGCACACTGTGACCTGAGTTGGGACGATCAATTGAGGCATGTGGTGGTGCAACCGCCTTGGCATGGACTACGATCGATAGTAATCAATGAATTTTTATACCAGCACACAACTTGTTCCGTTGGATTCCTTGTAAGGCCAGTACACCACAAATAGAATGATACACGATTCAGCGTGAGGATTTTTCTTGTATGAGCATAACATACAGGACAATGTCACAGAATTATTTTTGCAGTCCATTTCAGACTGACAAGGATGAGAATTTCGGTGATTTTCTGTCCCAACCGGTTCCTGTTAACGTCAAATGAAGAGGCCTATTTCGTGCTTCAGTCCACATATTGAGGAAAGGAGTAGCTGGTCACAAATCTTGAAAAAACGATGTCAAACCTGGTCACACTGAGCAGTGGGTACAAAAGCTGACCACCTACATACGTATGTCAAGTACCCTACTTTTGACGTTTTTCTTCCTTTCTTCAAAAGCACTAGAACACGACTCACCCATCGTCTTGCACGCTTCAGAAGAAAATCATGGTGCTGAGTTGGGGAGAGGGCACGAGTACACATCAGTACGGTTTAACTACTACTCATAAGGTCAGTGAGTACTCTAGACAGCACATTTCCAGTTTCGCTCTTATTGGGACTCGTCAGTTCAATTTATCAGCTTAAAACCATGTAGCTGGGGTACGTTAGTTCCAGCTGCTACAGCTCCCGTCACCGGGAGAGCTTGACAGATACAACCGAACATTGGAGGCGATGACATGATAAGTTAGCCTGGGGAACTTAGCAGCTACGCAATGAAAGCAAAGGCTTTCATTCACAAGAACCACTGACCGTGTGACTGAGCCATTTCTCCCAATGTCACTGATCGTTGGTGAGTTGAGTCCCGGGGTATCCAATCACAGAGGTTACTGGTTAGTGTTTTCATACCTCGTTGCCAGGTCAAAGACTGTCCGCCTCTCGGTCGCTTTCACTCAGCCAAGGGCTGGGTGACAATCTGTCATAGGATCAGTCCTATGAAGTGTCCACTGTGGGGACACACCTAGCACATCATGATGACCCAGTGAGATGGAACGGAAAAAGGAATAAACAATATCTGGAATCTTTGCGATTACTGCTGCAACAGCGCGAGCTGCTTGTAAAATGTGTATACCCAGAAACACACAGGGGAGATAGTAGACAACAAACAGGCACACACACAGGTGCAACAACCATCGTGGTAGAAAAGCTCACTCAGAGTGGATTGTAAAGCCACGTGTCTGCACTGCGTTTTAAAAACAAAACATATATATGTACTTGGAAGATTAGTACGCGCCCTGGTCATAACACACGACTGTGTCTTGATGGATGAACAAACACGTACTAGTTGAAGCTGAGATAATGATTTTAAAAAAACACGATCGTTGTAGTCGTGACAAAGGCAGAGGCACACTGAAAGTCGGAGTTTTGCATAACATGTTCGCCAAGGAGCTTCAACAGAACAGAACAACGGTAGAAATAGGGGGGGGGAGCGCACAAGAGTAGGAGAAACGAAGTGAGGAAGACTAGCGCAAACAGCACCACGAGTCTGTAAGCAATGGTGAGCGCATGCGAAAATGCACACACACACACACACACACATATGGAACGCGAAGGCGGGGTGATTTGGAATTCCGAAGTAATCTCATCCGGACGCCTTAACAACTTGGATATCCCATTTCCATGACACGTACTCGTTTTTATCCGCATCAACAAAACGACTTTTGATGTGATAGGTGCCACGATGCATTGTTCCCTTGGGAGCCTCAAATGTGTCTGACTTCCAGACGCGTACCTCGTTTTGTGGTGCGTAGCTCCCCATCATTGCACTGGAACGATCAACTGTGAAGGATGAAAGGTAGATACAAAGGGATTATTAGGTCATTGATTGGGCAGATAAAATTCTGTGTCATGGTGGACAACCGGTGTCTGCATCAATATTAGATCACAACCCTGTGGTTAAGTAAGGCTAGTCAAGACAAAGTGTCGGAATATTGGAAACTCAGATGCGTTTATTGGTTGTTGATGAGGTAGCTACCTCATTGATCGAATGGTGACGAAACGTTTGTAAACCAAGTGCCAAGCACGGCGAACAGATCAATAAAATTAATAGTCATGATAGTTGTCCGAGCTTTGGGTGGAATTGAACACAAAGGACCTCTTGAAGTTGATCAACTCGGGATCTTAGTATTCATAAATGTGACAGAAACATGAAAAAGCACACTCCCTTCGCGGTTACCTCTAACGGGTCCACGATAGACACTCTGGGCATACTGCAAACCAGTTACAATGTCCCGCTGGACGTAGTAGTTGACTTTGATATGATAATTGGCCCCTTCGGGAATCGGAATCGCTTCGCACGTCGTATCGGCCAAAGCACCTGCAGAAGACGAGTTGAAAATAACGGTGAAGTAGGATGTACAAGGTGAACGTGTGACCAACGAAAGCTACATCATACGGTTGGAGTAACAAGCGAAAGAACGGAAAAAAATGAAGATAACCAAGAGAAAAACAGAAACGCTTGTGGACGGCGCAAGCAGAACCGGCGGAGAGCGAAACAGAAAAAGTGGGTGAAGATTCAGCTTGGGGGAAACAGATCAAAGTGCTAAATACTCGCTGATACTTACACCCGAAAAGTGCAAAATCGGACTCCATGACATCTAGTCTCCATGTACTGGAGGTCGTGGGGCGTTTCGCATGCCACATTCATTCACCACTTCCGGAGGCCTGAATCGCGTACCACTGTTGAGGACAATGACGGTAGCTCAGGTAGCGTAGATGGTCGTTGGTTTGTTCGCTGAGCTGAGCAAACCAGCGAATTTTTAACAGGATACTTAACAGCAGCATAGGTAGGTCAAACTGTTCTGCGATTTGTTTTCTCCCCTTTTAAATGTGGGGCAGTTCTATAGCAGGGGTGAAACAACAATATCATCATCGGTCTGGCTATGTGTGGTGATGACTGATCTACTTTCCACATTTATGACTTGACCTGAGATCGAGCCCACATATGCTACTCTAGACAGATCCAGAAAGAGGCGGGTTGGAAAGGATTTCCGGTGGAACCAATCTCATTATTAGAACGAGTTCGGTTGCAACATAATCTCTGAAGTGTAGCATGTCGCCCGCATTATTTTCGACTTTAAAACAGAACGCCGATGACTTTAGTTGGTGATGCCCTGTAATAGTCACCACGGCACTACAACCTGGACAGTGATGACTTCCAAAATGGAGCTCTCAAGGAACCGGACAAATATGCTTTCCAGAGGGACTCAAGTTTCGTTCTACTCTAGATAGGCTTCCTTCCCTAAAACTGTCTAAAATGCCCTCCTTTTCTTTGGACTTTTACTGGTGCTCGTTCTCAAACAGTTCTTTATATTACGACTCGCGCAATCCGTTCCTTCTACCTAGAAACATATTGTCTAACATAACCGGACAGATATACACGGCACTGCAGGGCGATAGACCACTGGTCCCTATGATTTGAGGTCACCTCTTTGACACGACAAAGTTCGTTTGTTTTTCGGTGTTATTAGAGAGGGGATTCTGCAGTCTATTCATGCCTGTCAAAAAGTTGCCACTTTACGGGAGGAAAACCGTCGTAGTAGCTCGACCAAATTATATTGGTCAAGAAAGTCCTTTGGGCAGATCTAGAGGAGACCTAGTGAAGTTATACGAGCACACCAGTTGTTGGTGTGTGTCGTAGTGGTTGTGCCGAGTTTTCAGCAACGTTGTAAGTAGTATTACATCCAAAAACAAATACTGTTTGTATATTCTCCACTTCTGGACGAGAAATACACGCTGGGTGCATTGAATCCTTCAAAATTAGTGGGTTTCTACTTTGAAGTGATTCTACGAGGGCTATCAAGTGTTGAGAATATCAACCACATAAGATGGGCTTCTTGTCAACTGTCCACCTGTACCACAGTTTCACCGGGTGCTTACAATACGATAGCTTGTTTCAGTTCGCTTCACTGAATTACCAGTGTTTCGAAATGTTCACCACAGTGGTTGTTTTATGCAACCGAGTAAATGTCTTGACCCAACAGTGGGGAGTCCAGTCAGCAACAGTGAAACGTTTCAGAAAGTAACCAGAAGAAAATCATGCAGTGGTTGATCCCAGTGTTGAGATTTGGCATGTCGTATTCGATCAGTTCTGGTGGCACAAATGTGGGATTATGGGCACCAAAGAACAAGAATGCAAAAATATTCAGCAAGAAAGCAGTGGATTTGAGAATGGTCGGTACAACAAGCGAAAATGAGTAGCATTGGCAGAATTAGGCATGAACCGAGCCGGTTTGCCTTTGCGGTTCGGAACAACCGCCGCAGCGCAAACACCCCGGGTAACGGTTCTCTCTCCGGAACACAAGAGCGTTCAGCTATTCATCTAAAGGATTTTCACTACATGCAATGCGGCTCAGAGGCATGGGTTCCAAAAGTAACTCGGTTCCCGTTAGTTACGTAATCACGACCGTTGATAATCCTGTTTTAACTTTTGACGACTGTGATGCAACGTAACGAAAGTTCGCTCTCTGAGTTCACTTCACATTTTACGTGACCCCCTGTTATTGCCATAGCTGGATACGTCGCATTCGCTAAACCGAACGCACTCACCATAACCATCGTCGTCTCGGTCATTATAACCCATAAAATAATTCCGAAGTGAACTGATATGGAATCAAGACGAAAACGATCGCGTGCACTCCGACGTTTGTGTTATCGCGGTCGTAGTCGAAACGGTGCAGATCGAATTAAGATGCCGGCCGAGGTGAATCAGACGACCAAGACCGCAGTCTGTGCTTTTGGTTTTACAGGCACGACGCAAGAGGTGTCACGTGAAGTGAACCCAAACAGGAAACGCAAATCCACCCATACGCGCCACTACAGTGGCAACCCAAAAGTTTAGCTGACGTTAGAAAAGACGGATAAATCAGTCGAATTCATAATGGATACCTAGCCACGAACAACTGCAACTTGTAAATTTACGAGAGTGACTCATGGACTCATAGGTTACACCACTCCTGAAACGAAAAAACACGCTGTTTGCACACCTACCACAGTTGGGGGTTGGATTGCATTGACGTGTTATGCGTGATTACGCAACCTAATGTAGTCAGACTATTAAAAAAACAACCATCGGTTTGGCATACGCGAATGGATAGACCTAGAATCGCGACTGTTATAAGTCAGTCACAAGGTCGATACAGCGAAGTTATTCACTTTTATCTTCCATGCTTCTGAGCCACACTGGATTGTGAGATGTGTTGTACAAATTTACTAGTAACCCGTATGATTCTTCACCATCGGGACTCTTGACAGAACTGGCGCTAAGCTGCTGAATGCTATTGACGTTTGTATTGGATTTATGTCGAGCAGGATAGCACATGAACGGAATACAAGTCGGAAATACAGACTGATCATTTCGACCGTAATTTAAACGTTGAATGTTCCTTGTTTTTCATTTCTGAACCAAGCTGTCGTACGTCAGACGAGTTGATTGGGGGATCTCCGCCAAAAACATGTTGTGTATGTACCAGAGCTCACAGTCCCTGGAATGAATATCTTCTAGTCGGGCTTGTGTTCAATCACTCAGAAAACACCGATGTCCAAGGGTATTCATGAAGGGCTGAGTGGGCTAAAGTCCCAGAAATAAACTCGAATAGAAAAACCTCCTGAAGTACGAAAGTCAAGTATTCGTTGTTGTATGACAAAATGACAGGCGGCAACTTTCATACACTTATGTGCACGTGAGAGCATCTCTAGTGCGCTCAGTTCAGTTCCGTTAATCAGCTATGAAGCACACATGAGTACGTTGGTTCCATCTGCTGCTGTTTCGGCCACTGAAAGGTATAGCCCGGCATTGGAGGCGATGGTATAACCAATCAGTTGATTTTGAATCATTCTAGTTGTATGAAGAGACAGGGAACTGGGCGATAGAGCGCCACTAAGTCTGTCAGCGTCATTAACCACTGATGAGTTGAGTCCATCCAGGGAGGCGGGAGTTATCAAACCAACTGCACTTAATGGTTAGTAATTTCATGGTTTAGTGCCAGAACACAGGATGTCCGCGCCTGGGTCGTTTCTACACAGTACAGGACTGGATAAAAAGAATTCTGCAAGCTAGACGGTACTCTGAGATGTGAAGCATAACCAGCCAGCATAACCTATGAAGCATGATTAGCTTGTCCATTGCAGGAGAGCTCCTTCTTAAAGAAAGATGGAATACCACAGCATTGATAAACCAATTTCGCCATCAGATCCAGCCAATGTTTCGGATATATTGCACACGGGAAATCCACTGGATGATTTTTCAAGAGGGTCGCATTTTCAGTTCAACTATCCTACATACGTGGTCATAGTTTTTAATAAAGTATGGGGTTCAGACAAAAAGAACGTTTATTTTTAACCCGAGTGGCCCCATCGTTTTTGAAACAGCTCGGGGTGTGGTTTTGGACACAATACTTCGTTCTCTTCTGTTTTATTGGTCCTGTGTCAGATTTAGTTGGTCGACTCCCTTGCACTGTTCACAGAACTTGTACGATACAGTCATCCACTTTTTTGACTCCCGACAGCTCGTCATTTTGAGGGACTGACGAGGTTGACTACAGTTGTCACCCTCCGGAGAAAGCATTCTCATGAGACAACAATTCCAAGGAGGGACCACTCTGATAGATCCCTTGGAGTGGTTGATAACGTCCGCGTATGCCATCGAGACCTGTAACAAAACTGATTGCAAGCCCAAAGAGATACGATTGGAGCCCGGTCATTGTTGGGGCGTATTCAAGTTGCTATTGCAAAGTCCGCACTGTCGAATCACGAAAGCAATTGATACGCTGCATAGAGTGGAGGCCATCAACCTTCCAAATAAGTCCAAGTATCGTGAACAACGTACACATATCATTGATTGCAGAATGAATGCACTCACTCCATCCATTTTCCGGTTGTATGCGTAGGTTGGCTTACCAATAATAAACCCGAGTTTCCTCACAGTGAGACAAATGAAATTACGGCTTAGTGCACAAACGACGGGTCATTTACCTGTGTCATCAGAAACAGCAAAACCAGTACCGAAATGTGCCCCTTCCCACCCACCTCTGTTGAAAAAAGTCACTTAACAGTATAAGTACGTAAGTACACAGGCTGGTGAGTTAGGAGTACATCCACCGAATCTTTGTGAGAACTGGATAGTCTTGTACACAACATCAGTGTGTGAAAAAGTGGGGTAAAACAGTGTTGTTTTGGCGACACGTACTGCCCCTTCTTCAACCAGACAAGTCCCTGAATTTCTCCCTACATTACTCAGCAACAGAAGACCGGTACACACGGGTTGACGACACGTCCACCAGAGGATACCTCAATCATTTGTTTTGACAACTAATGAGAAAAGTTAAAAGTTCAACTATGACCAAGCAACTGATATAACATGCCCGAAAACACATTGCGCCTTGGCAACTGTGCACAAACCCATGAGGAATATAAAGGACTACTACTGAAAGCACCGTCCGATTTACTTTAGTAAAAGCAAACCTGTAAGACAGAATTGGAAAATTCACCAAGATATGCGAAAGTAGGCTGAAAGATGATGATAAATCGCACTGATCTTTCACCAGACAAGGAAAACGTGATCGCATGCACACAAACCAATCAAGAGAGAATGAGAAGCGACATACAATCACGTGATGCAATCCTGAACGCTGAACACGACAACACGAGTTATAGATGAGACATTGTGGATAACATGGAGATGAACATGAGAGCCACCTTGGAGAGAGACAAATAAGTAAATAAAAAAAACATAACCGAGCTGAACACCAAGAGCTCTTACTTTCGTCTGAAAGCACAGATGATAAATGGAATTCAACGCAGAAAGAAAACTGCAGGTGGGCTTCAAAATAATGAAGTGCATGTGACAATGACCTCGAAATTTGCTGAGATACCTCTAAAGACTGAAGAGCATCGAGTTGACTAACATGACGGCATGGTCCTTGCTGCTGTTTGCGCTAAGTGAGCCTTAAAGTGGATGATTACATCTCATAAAGGAAACTACTCTCAACGTTGCTGAAAACTCTTCGACGGCTCACGTCTGGTCCCACCCTTTTCGGGGCTCATCAGGTAGCCTCAAACTGTCGGTTTTCGTCAACCTTCTGTTCTACTTGAATCCAAAATTACATGACATACGCCAAATAAACTCATTTGCATACCAATCTGGTTTTCACGCGGGACTCACCTGAATCCAAGCTAAATCTCTCGTTGATGAAGGTTGACGGAGACTCGGAGACCGAGCCTACCTGATGAGCCCCAAGAAGGGCGAAACCGGTTGTGGGCTGTCGAACAGTTTTCAGCAACCTTGTGAGTAGTTTCCTTTATGAAAATATACTGCGATATCTGGCATATCGTACCAACGGAAACATGAGACGGCCTTTGTGCAGCACATTCAGTTGAAGAACATCATAAACGAGAGATTCACTTGAGTCTCCCGTGAAAACCAAATTGATTTGCAAATGAGTGTATTTGTTGGATTACACCTCTTGTTGGAAAATGCCCAACACAATGGGCCGACCGCAGGAAAATACGTGAAGTTTCCCTCTCTAACGGGGAAAACTCACCCTGAAAGGCAAACGTTGCCCAGGTTCCGTGGACCTGGAATGATCGACAAGTACCTCAGCGACACCTAAGTAAGAGTAGACTACATCCAGCGTCCAACAGCAGTACGTCTGGGAACCAAGTTGCACTACACTAACCCATTTCCGCCTCCAAGCTGATTTTTTGCACAGTCAGCTTTCACGATTCACTTTTCCATGGCCTTGAACTTCCGGGGATGGGTCAAGAAGAAGCACAACCACCACAGTGGGGTCACAAGTTGTGAAGAAAAACCATCGTGGTTGTAAATCTAGACGGTCAGCTGCAACTGTCCACTAAAAAAACAGATTTTCCGACAATGCTAAGTGATGGTTTGTTCGCTGAACTGGGATATATCTAACCACCACTACACTACCGGAAAAAGGTGATCTCTGACCACTGAGGCCAAATGTGATTGTACACATTAGCAGGAACTCTCGACGGTGAACATATCAGGTGTTGTGTATTATTTGAATCAGCAAACCAATTCCTCTACGAAGACTGGAGTCAGATGACACCACTTCGACACCGATTCGGCCGTAAACCAGAAAACGTGCAAAATTTTCGGTCGTTTTCACAAATCAAAGAAGATTCCTACAGTTCTATCACATAAGAGTCCAGAGGTAATGCAATAAGTACATAGAAACATGAGGTGCCCGAGGATGTTGAAAAAGATCTGTCACAACTTCCTCAATTTCGTTGATCTGCAAAAGTTTTCATGCATACTTGAGTTGCTGATAGACAAACATCGGTCTGCAGTCTGACAGAGTGTCATGCATCTTTCGCAAGCTAACGCCGAGGCCAAGAATCGTTGGGGGGGGGGGTGCAGGCAAGGCTTTTCTGGTATTATTTTAAAAAAAAATCTAAGCGGGACTATCGTAAAATTCCCTTTGGGTGCGTACAATGATTCAAAAAAATACTTCTGGCCAAGAATTAATTTCGGCTAAAACGGAGGACATGGTCATCCTACTGTTACGCAGACGGGTTGGATTGCCGTATGGAAAGACAACCAGGTCATGCTTGGTTTCAAGGCCACGCTCACACTGGTATCTCCGAGTATGTGGACTTTCCCGCCGAGAGGTCCAGCGACTTCTGACAAAACCCGGCTACCCCAAACAGCAGGCCGACGGGTGTCGTCAACAGCATGCATAAGGCATGTGGTCCCACCATCCAGTTTACTGAAAGAACGTCCCGAACGACTGCATATCTTCTAAGGGTACCCT
The DNA here is from genome assembly GCA_004794785.1 of Opisthorchis felineus. Taxonomy (NCBI): domain Eukaryota; kingdom Metazoa; phylum Platyhelminthes; class Trematoda; order Opisthorchiida; family Opisthorchiidae; genus Opisthorchis; species Opisthorchis felineus. The sequence goes on along the minus strand of SJOL01009318.1, from coordinate 16,788 downwards.
TAATTAATGGAGATCTGCTCACGTAACACCGGTACCAAAGAAGGATTCACAAAATACTGTCAGTATGCTCTCCTGAAATTTTCCGAACGAATACTTCTTTGTCGAATGAAAACCAATCTCACGGAAGACAACCCGTTACATTTTGCTTGGCAGTTCAATGTTTGTCTACGCTTCCTACGTGCTGTTGCCCACGCTGCGCGCATGCCACTGCTTTTGAAAAAGACGGGACTCGAAACACAGTCCATATGCCATTTTTGGACTATTCTGATATATTTGCTAGTCGTAATAAACCGAATTCATCTCAAATGCATCGACCAATCAAGCCTCTCCAGGACTACCTCAGCAGCAGCAAAGGATTCAACGCATACTTTGTTCAGAAGGACTCGAGATAGCCCAGTGGTTAAGGCGCCAGCTTACGAACCGGAAGGTCCGTGGTTAGAATCCAACCTCAGCATCTCGACTGCCCCTGTCTAGGCTTGGGCAACATGGCAGTATCCCAGCCCTCGTTCCTCCTTCCGTTGGCGTGGCAGTTAGGCACCAAAAGAGTGCTACAACTGGACGATTGTCCAGAAATAAGTACTTCTCACAAGGTACCATTGTCACCTGTCTTCTTCCTTATACAGTAAAGAATTCTCGAAACCAGGCAACCTGGACGACGGTGTACTGTGCTGGTGTTTGTGCTCCACTGGACTATCAAACTGTCCCAACACTCATTCCTTTCACTTGAAAATTTCTTGCAATCCTATTTAGCCTTCGGGCTGAAACATTTACGGGTCCCTTGTTGTTGATCAGTTCAGTTTCTCCATTCTTGGCCTTACTCTTACACACAACCACTCGCGGTCTGCGCATGTTAAAATCGTATTTGTTCGGAGGAAAAACCTTTTCTTTTTATCCAATGATACTTTTGCGTTCCAAATAGCACCCCTTCAGTTTTGGTCACACCGTGCGTCATGTCTCACTGTGTCTCGGTTTTTTATGTTCGACGCATACTGCTCTGCTCAGAACCATTTCACACTTCTCTACTTGTCCCAGGTCCAAAACTCAATCTCCAGACAAGTCAATGTTCGCGTGCATTGACGTTGATGGTAATGGTATAACACTATAAAACCCGTATTTTGGTAAATACAGAGACCGTTACCACCATCCTCAAAGTTCGTCTCTTCCGTTAAACCTTTGTTGTGACCCCGATTTGATTATCTTTCTGTAAAAGGAATGCATTTTCCCATTACCTACCAACTGCCGCGGTTCTTGTAACACTGAAAATCCATCTCATGGGTGTACAAAGTCAGGCTTGACTTAGTTTGCTTCGAAGAGAGGGTAATGTGGCGAGCAAGGGGCATTCGGTCCGTGGAGAAATCGATGAACAGAAACTCTACAAGACCGACATAAATTATATAGCTGCGAAAACGCCAGGAAACGAATGACGGTGGAACACAACCCCAGGACTGACGATTTAGGAAAGGCAACATTCGAGCTGAAAAAACGGTTGATATGGGGACACCCATGGTTCATCGGTTGCGTTTAACAGAGCAGTTGGCCTGTAGGTCAGTTTTCATTTTCGACGCCACATTGGTTTCGTGACTTGCACGGTATTGTTCTGAACGGAAGCGTAGTCAGGTGGCCCGCCAACAGAAACACAAGTGGAAGCTTACGTTGGAATGGGTGACGGAAGCATGCAGTCTAATATACCGTTAATGCGAAAGCGCAGCGTTTGGTGTGACGAGATTGCAGTGGGCATTCAGTGGAAAGGTTGGAAGTACACGATCAGGCATTGGGTTAAAACTCCACAACAACGTGTGACCCATCCCCCTGTATACACTAAATGCCTTCTGGACCCTAGTAAAGTGCAACTGATCGTTCGACTCTGTCACATCCTATTCGGGTTAAAGGTTTCCGCGTTGAGCGTGAGTGACCTTCACAAGCGCTCGTCCATCCGTAAGTGTATATACAACAGTGTGAACGAGCTCTCCCAAATGGCAACCGGTTGATCAGAAATGTATTGACAGATCGGCGCGCCTAAAAAAGCGGGCGATGCTTACGGAATACAGGTGGCTGGAAGGATATTTGAAAGTTGGTTCCCGAGCTCTGAAGTTCAACTCATCCAGTGAACGTCGAATGTACGACGGTTTCCGTGGATGACCAAACCGATGAACTGTCGAAATTTACAGGATGCCTCTCAGCCGTACCAGAGCTCCTGATTGTCGTGTGGCTTAGAGGAAGTCAGTGTCGTTGTCTTCTCACTTAGTGTTGTTAAATATGACGAAAGACTAAACAACAGACCGACCAACTAAGCAATTAAACTTCATTGCACAAATGACAGGCTTACTGCGCTGTCTAAACTTATCGGCAAGTGGGGACGTCACGAATTTCGGGCTGCTTATGGTCCACCTCCCTCTAGTTTGTAGCACATCTGTTTCTGCTTTTCGGAGCAGCTCTATTAAGTTTTGATGGACGGTAGGAGAATCCTGTGTTGTGTGTGCTGGACTACCCCTGGAGGCATTTGTTACAGAAGATACTGTAATTTATGGCTATAGGGGAGTCAAATTCTCCTCCCACGGGTTGAATTACACCGTAACTTCTCTAAGACGTGCTCTCTAGAGCGGCCATTCCTCTACGGCGACCGCTCTTGGCCAGCAATATGAAATTCAGGTTATGACCGCTACAAAGTGGGCTCCAGCATTTCTGGCCGCCCAGCAAAAACACCAGCAACCATCTATAGGACCTGAGCAACCAACGTTCCCTTTATTGAAGGTTGATGAACCAGTCTATGCATTCAATAATTCATCCGCGAACATACGGAGTAGAGATAAAACAGGGGAACGTAAGTTCCAACCGTAAGCTTGATTTGCTGCAACTAGATCCAAGCTCGGCACCAAAAAAAGACAAAAACACCCTTAGTGAGTAGGTAGCGTACAGTGGAAGAGTGGTGAGCTCGATCGAATTACTGGGGAAATTTACAGAGAATTCTGGCTTCAGTGTAAAAACGTAGAACATACCTATCAAACTAATTGTCCGCTCCGGTTGATTTTCCACACAAATAGTGAAGCTCTCTAGAATGACGGATTTGGGGTTCTGTGGGACTGTGAAAGAAAGGGGGTAAGAAGGGTGAGAACATACAAGGGACTGCGTTTGCCGCGCTGCCCAACAGCGCTTCTTTGTATCGTCTAAGGCTCTCATCTTCTTCATCCATCTTCTTAATCTCCTCTAGAGTTTTCTTCGCTGGGACCTTGTAGCCGGACCCATCGTCCTCAGCAACGACTTCATCTCCTGGAGCAGACATCTTGGGCCCACGTGTGTTTGTGTAATGAATCAAGAGACAAAGATGGGCTACAGCTACAACAAAAGGGGAAAACAGGTGGGTTACGAATCGAAACACTGACACGATAATCAGTCGGTTGGATGCACACTAGACGTTCTTCAATCCGAAGAAAAGCACCATTTTCCCCTTCCGTCTCTTATTTCGTCCGCACTTTTATTGCAGGGCTTTTTGCGTACATTACTGAAGCTGCATGGCAGTTTGGCATCACTGCTATCACAAGTTTTGCTGTCTAGATGATGATGATGTTTTTACGCAGTGGGATGGTATGGTAAATGCAATCTCAGCCCCGTTACATGTGTGCTCGTTTTTCTCATATCAAAGTTTCGTGTGCAAGCGTGGAATGAAGCTCGAGAAATGACTCCATTATTACCAGTATGACAGGCGTCGTCATAATTACCATTGACGGCAACACCAGTGCTTAGTGTCCGTGCCCCGCTGCTGTACAAGTCCGGTGGTCTGATCAATGCTCCAGTCTAGAGAAACAGGACCAAATGAGAGAAGATAAGATTCTATTGCCAGCTAACTGCAAACACTTTAGGAGCACAAACCTCGAGCTCTCGGTCAGACAGTTTGAACAGGACTTGGTAGCAAAAACATCACTGATACCGATCCACCACTACATCCCACTGCGTTTTTGGTCAGTTGCGAGGAGGGTCATGTCCTGGGAGGCGGGATGGACCCACAGCACTAAGATCATTCATAACCCTTTACATTCCATTGTTACCAACTTGCTAATGCCACCCTGAATTCTCGATAGATTATAACTCGACATGCACGTGCCCGAATGGCGGAAGTTCCTGGTTATGAATACACTCTTGGAATGAAGTACACTTCACGGCGAACAACCAAGGGTCAACCTATACAAGCGATGGTTACGATGCATTGATGAACAAAGACCTCAGGAAGCCTAAGATCTAGAAACTACAACACCACAGTCAAAAGCGTAGGCTGATAAATGTAGAACACCCTCTTGGACTGCACAGACAGTATTCCACGGGCTAGCGTCTGCGCCAGGCACACTTCGAAGAATAGTAAGTAAGCTGGTCGTGTCCTACGTGACCTTGCTACAAAACAGAGCTGTCATCTTCAAGGTTGAACCGCCTCTTCCCGTCAAGTTTTCGGGTATTACGTTCGGTGGCGCTATACACACCGATCCTGTGCATGGGTAGTCCAGTTAATCGGAAATAAAGTGGTAGTTATAGTGTGGGTACAGAGCCATTATTGGAACAAAACCAGTGGTGTAGAGAACTGCTGGGGAATTGCAGGTAGGTGAGGTAACAACTACCAGAAACTTGAGTCTCTTAGAACAACAGAACGGAGACGCTGAAAAAGGGTAAAATGTACCGTGAATATGAAGGCTAATAGTCGTGTTGCTATCAGTGAGAATTGTACTTGTACACTGGAAACACTTGCTTCCATACCTTTTTGAATGAAGGTACAGTGAGCGATTGGTCCTAACCATCCAGAACATATTCCAAATAACTTCAAGCAAATTAGTCCGACAAGAACCTAGAAGCTCACCATCTCTGACTAATGCTGATAGAAGCTCATCTGGCCCAGCAGCCCGATAGCGTTTCAAAGCGAAGGCATAAACTGAGGAGGGATCTAAACTGACACACGACGGTTCAATCTCATCGGATCAAACGAAACTCATAGGCAGAGTACCAACAAAACCGTTGCTGGAAATCTTTTTCCAGCGATCTAACCGCCGGCTTTCACTAAATATTAGACTTTCAACATTATCGTTCATTAACTCATCAACAGAAAATCTCTTGGCTGGGTTTTATGTGCCAGTTGGAACAACTCCAGCGCATTTCACATTCCACCAAGTCCCTTATCCATTGGAAGTCTTCATTTGATGTACAGTCTTACAAAACGCCTGACCGAATTATGTTGAGCCCAAAAAGACAGTGTCTAGCGTCAAAGAGTGAGAGTGACTGCTTCGAAATCCAATGGTTTCTGCGTATGACCTCGGAGACACCAGTGGCAAACTTCCGGTCTCCAGCATAACGACTGATGGCCACCAAAGAGGTCGATCGTAGTTTTCCTAACTTGTGAACCATGAAGCTTATTGTTGCGAAATGGTGGGATTGTTCCTCAAGTGCACCGGGAAAATTTAATGAAAATCTACATTGGAAGACAGCACGACATGAATGAACGTGCGTACTTCAAAATTATGGGCAGTCATTGACTGATTTTTGCCATCGGTAGCTGATGGCGATTAGATCATCTTCGATCAATTCGATGGTTGCTCGGCAATAGGGGGATATCAGGTGTGACAGCGGCGCCAACTGCGTCTAAATTTAGTACCACTGAGGAGCAACTGGTGATTGGTATAAAGTTAGATTATGATTAATACTATTTGTACCCTGATCATTACGCTTTGCAGCCAAACTAAATACAAGATCAAGACCTGTCTCCGATGCACTGAGGTGCCCGACTTGTGCGTTCAGGTCTGCAGCTCGTTCGTGTTTAATAAGTGAGTGGTCGAATACTGAAGAAAGCACCTTTCTCCAGATCGTAGCTACGACTGATTGGTTCATGAGTGGGCATCATTAATAAAGGGCGATCAGCGTTTCAACAAGCGCCGGTTTTTGTAGAGGTGGACAGTGGAGCAGCACATATTCCGCTGCTATGTCCAGTCGAACAATAAGGCCTGCGCTCGCGAGCTGAGGGCTCTGCCAGCAACTGCGGTGTTATGGTAGGGGCGGTGAAAGTCTTGGCTCTGGTACTGATACAGCTGCAAGGGTAGACGAACTTACCTACTACCTCAAGCGGCTCATCCGCAAGCATGAGGCTAGAGTTCGAGCCTACCCAGTCTTGTAGTAGTACTTTACCATTTGCGGGTGTGAAGCGCATGCCAAGCCCTGAGGCAGGACATCCGTTGAGACAGTATCGCTTTCTAGTGATGGCCTTCAATACCAGGCAGGTAATCCATTGCCTAACCTCCTCCGGCCCGCTTCCACCCTCCGCATGGTTGCGCGAAGAGGACTCTTCGGGGACTCCAATCGACTGACCTCCGGAGCACGTGAACAAACTAGCGAAACCTGTGGAGTGTGACCAGCTTAGTTACTGTGTACGAGTCACTCCCCGGAAAACTATTCGGCGTTCTTCAGCATTACTGACTAGCTGTTCTCACCAGATTCAGTTACGGCAGCGAAGCATCAGTGTTGAACACTGATGTCATGCTGTCGAGGATGATGACGACCAGACTCGGACAATGCTCCAACGACACCGATCGTCAGACACTGAAATTTTTGTTGCTTTCTCAGCTCCGCCAGGTCTATGGCCTGCATGACAATATGGAACGCATGACAGCACTGCAAACTCGACCTTGACAGGCAAGCTGATGTCACGACTACGCCACAGATGCAGGTTGACAAAAGTTGTTCAGGCTTTTCTGATCCGGATGAAAATATTGTCGCCAGAGCATCGGGACGGATAAAGACGCAAAGAGAGACAAGCCCGTCTAATACATCAATCGGCCCATCTGCAGGCACGATGTTCGGGTTTACTCTCACCCTCTTTAACAACAGCATTTTAAACTTGGCAAGTGAAAAGCGCATACCAAACATGAGGGAGAAATAATCAGCCTATTTAATGTTCACACTACGATGGAGTCAGATTCAGTAATTGCTATATCTGAGTATTCGACATCTGTGGGCGCGAGACAGCTCAGTGATTAAGGCGCCAATTTAAGGACCGGAAAGTCCGTGGTTAGAATGCAACCTCGTCATCTTGACTGCTCCTGTCTAGACTTGAGCAACCTGGCAGTATCCCAGCCCTCGTTCCCCCTTCCGTTGGCATGGCAGCTAGGCATCGAAAAGGTACTACAGCTGAACGATTTTTAACGATTTGATTAGATATCTGTGAGCAGACGCTATGAAAGCATTTCGACCCCATATGTAGTAAAGAACGGGAGCTAGTCTTGCATGATCATATCAATGACAATGCGGCCACCACCGAGATTGAAAACAGATTCAGGAAATGGCTAGTCAAACAGCACCAAATAACATTTTTGCTCCTCGTGTTGAGGTACGTGACATGGCTCTCATCATCATCATCATGGACAGCATGACATCAGTGTTTGATACCGGTGCTTCGCTGCCGTGTAGCCGCGAGTTATTTGGAAGCCTTATTGTGAAGAAAAGAATAAAGGTGAACAACTTACTACAATCATTTCGAGGTACTACACCTCAAGACACTCATTCAGGCAATCTGGATAGAAAATGACAACAAGAGTGCCATTGACATCAATTAGCAACCATACCTTGCAGCGTCTCCAACCAGGCGCAGTGGGGATCACGCGGTCCCCATCCCGGAAGGCGAGTAGCACCGACAGCACCCAGACGTTTCGTAAGCTTCATACCCCTCTGCCAGGTCAAGGGTTGGCCACTTCTCTGCTTCCGCCAATCTGAGTTGGGCATGGGAAACAGCACTCTCTTCGGCAAACGCAACACATGTGACAACCAACGTAGCTTCCGGTGCTGGACACATTCTTCAAGGGAAGTACCCGTTGCACAACCGAAAACTCGCTTTATAATTGTCTCGTTATAGATTCGCCGATACCAACCCACACGAGCTATGGTTCTGAGACAACGATTGTCGAACACCTGAAGGCGTCTCCGTTCTGCTGC